>AWUE01009528.1:0-10271 GCA_001974825.2 Corchorus olitorius | reverse complement strand
ATAGCAGGCTATACATCAGAATGTGTTATAGAGTGAGGCGACTCTCCTTTGTTTGTATTTAGGCTATACATCAGAATCCTTCTTTTGTTGGTTAAGTGTTTTCCTTCTTTTGTTGCTTGCCTAAAAGGCTTGGGAGATTTGAGTTAGTAATTACAAGTTGTGTTTTTCTTCTGGCTGAAGCTAAAGGGGAAATGAAAATGAATTTAACTTCTGATTAAGATTAGACTTTTTTTTTTGCTTGAATTGGGTGGCTTTCTCATGTTGGAAGGCCTAATAGTCCTTTGCTGCCCATTTGACATATAAATGGAGGTGGAGAGGTCCAAGTCCAAGCTATGACAAGGATATATATGCGGGGGTAATTATGAGTCCAATTGTGGCGGCTGGGCTTTAAACGGTGGTCCAACACTTCTCACAGCAAGTGCTGAGATGGAAAATAAGTGCAAAACGAGCATGGTTAATAGCTAATATAATGAAATTCAACCTTTTTTGATAAGTAATGCAAAGAATTTCATAGATAAATTTCTGCATTAACCAATACTGGTAGACAACATTATAGACAAAAAATGAAACACTAGCTTAGAAAAATTTTACGGGTGGATGCAAATACCTGCAGAGGACATGATGCCTACATGGGAGTAGGACTACATTGATTTGTTCCTCAAAGCAAACTCTACACAAAATCTTTTCCTGGCAGATTCATTAAATTTGAAGTTAGTATTTAAAGTAGAAAGTAGCCCAACAAATAGGAAAACTTGGTAAAAACTTAGGCTTGTTCCTGAATTATACATTTTGAAGTCTTTCAAACTCTTGCTGGCTAAACTTGGTGATTTCTGTCTGTTCGCTAAGTGCAGCTTGTAACCTCCAAATCTGTAATTAAAAGAAAAAGATATTAGTATAACATTGTTCAATAGAAACGATAGATCCGATTGATTATCACAAACAAGTCCAAAGAAACCAATTGCAGAAGTAACCCATCTAACCTATAGCAAAATTTTATACCTCCATAAATATTATTTTCGCCATTACATATTCACAATTTGTACATAATAAATAAAGTGGTTACCTCCTCAACAAGATCTGATTTTGGCATTTTCTTCACAATATCAGGCGAGAAAGTGTTATATCTGAATGATAGAAGAGGAGAGATCAGATCAGCAAGAAGAAACGGGAAGAGCAACAATTCTGGTTTTCTTAGACATTGTGCTAGATGAATACATCTATAAGGAATTAGAGTGCAATAGAAAACAGACCCAGATGCCTCTGAACAGTACAGTCTAGCCTGTTCCTCTCGACTTCCTTCATCAATTGACCACCAACCCAACAACCTTCAAAAGGGAAAGGAACGAAATGATTATTGCTTGCCATTGCTTGTATGTCTTCTCCAAATGGTACACACTCAGTAGTATTTGAGCAAAGGTTAATCAAATTTTAAAAACTACTCCTGATCAACACTACCTTGACCCATGGTGAAGGAACCCAAAATATTCTAGAACTTTTGATGATATATCAAAGTATCTTCCAGAGCCAGCTCCACTATGTACTAAAATAACAATTTTCTCAATCAATCTATATGCAGCAATAATAACACCAGCTCCTTGCAGCAGCAGAATGGGGGAAAAAAGGACTGGAGGTGATATATTTCTTGCACTAGGAGGTGTTCCCTGACATCACAGTTTAATATGAAAACAAAACTTGAATATTCAAGAAAATACCAAAGAAAGTCCCTTCTCAATAATATACCTCTAAGTGCATGAAAAGTAGAATCTGGAAACAAATAAATGGAATTTTCATAACATGTCCTCCAATATCCTGCGGGTTGCATATTCTGTTCTGGTGCCTGTCTTCATCAGAAGATATTACCAAGCCTCTGTTCCAGTCAAGGTATCTTAAAGTCATTGAAGACGAACTGGATTCTCCAATGTAGGAATTTCGATGGATTGCTGGATTAAACCACTTTGTACAAACAAGAAAGGCAAAGCACTGTGCAATACTGCAGCACAATTATAAAATATTACCCCAAGAATAGAAAGAGCACCACGAGAAGCAATAATCATCAAAAGAAAATGAATTCATTGTACCCAAAATTTATGAATAAATCCCACCAGCCTAGAGCCGCAACATCACCTGCATATTATTGAAGATCAAGCAATATATTAGCATCACCTATGTTGCATGGTTGCAATGGTTTACTATTTTGCAGTCATCATTATTCATGGGGAAATAATTTCATGGATCATCTGGGCTAACATGGAAACGAGTCCGTATATGCAATACTAGAATTAATCATAATCTGGCAGGATGCCAACTGCAAGGTCTAACCAACATCCCATATTACATACAGGAGAAAATTTAATTGGGCTTTAGATCATTTTAAGCAGTGAATGGTAGCTTTGCTCTTGTTTTGAATTTTGAAGTATTAATTTGTCATTTTTCCTTTATAAAATTTTAAATAACCAGCAGATATATTGCTTTTGCATTAATGTTGACATCTAATGGAGTCTTCTAGTCTAATGGTGAGAAGGACAATATATTTTCTAATGGGTTCTCAAGCACCTGAGTTAGATGAGTAGGAAATTTAGTTTGGGAGGTCATTCATAGTAAATAAAGAAAGTAGAGGTGTTCAAGGTGGCTTTTGAACAGTGTCTAATGTTGTTGGGGCTATGTTGGTGGTGTTGTTATGGCTGGATTTTACAGTATAATTGATAGGTGATAATGGTTTTTTGGTGACTTGGGTGGTGGCCAGAGGTCATAATAATGGGCCATGGGTGGTAAAATGAAGGCCATATATGGAGCGCAGAAGATCTAAGTAATGGTGAAAGGAAAAAGACTCTACAAGTCAAATAAATATAGCCATGAAATGGTTCCAAGATATGCCATACGAAATGCAAACAACCATATAAGAGAGCACAACCAGTTAAACTTGGGAACAAACAACTTACCACATAACTTTAGGAGAGTGAAAGTTGTAGCAGCAATGAAGAAGACCATAGATATTGCAACCCAAAAATGCTAAAAATCAAATATCAGGCATTTAGCATCATTTCTCTTATTACAATTAATCAAATATCAGTTGTATAATTCAGGACTAGGTGGAACCATAACCACTAAGGGTACCATAGAAAAGAAAACTTTTTCATGTATTATGTGGCGTGTCCAAATAAATATATTATTAACTAGTAATTACAAACTTACAGGAAGGGTCTCCCATATCACTTCATCACTCATGCTTTCCTCATCTCCAGGCATTAAAGCCCGGCACATCCTGTAAAAAGGGATAGAAACATTGTTAGTGCGTCAAGAAATAGTTGATTTAAATAACAGTAACATTTGAAACGATAATCCCGACCAGCCTACAACTGACTTAGTGCTTTGCTAAAATAATATACCATAAATGGCTCTTGCTATAGTTAACAGATCAGTAAAAATAATTCAATCCAGCAGAAATTTTCCAACATAATTAGAGGTTAGCCTATGTGAGAAAAGGACAGAATACCAAACACAAGCACGGAATGTTGTTAGAAATATGTCAACAGATTAGAGTTGGCAAAAGGCGTGCAGTCTACAAGACAAGACAAATAATCACCTAATGGATTACTTTAAGCCATGAGGCCGAGGGCATCAGTAAATTTAGTAAGGATTTATTCAGATTCCTGTCGGCTAGAGCCAAAAGGTATAGCAGTAAAATTACTTAATTTATAGGCATAAGATTTAGAGTACAAAATAATTACTTAATCAACAAGATATATGTGAAATAAAGGGGGAAAAGAAGTACCTGATGTTATCGATTAAAATAGCTATTTCAAATGCAAGCAGGGGCAGAAAGACAATCTTCAGATCAACAACTGCAACCCATTCATTTTCACGCATAAATTAAATTAATAAGATAAGACCCTATAAGAAAACTAGATACATAATTTCTTATCAACCAATAATTTACAGATATGGTAAGCTTTGAAGCATCACACATTTGTCAGTATTAACATGGTAACTCTGACATATTAAGTAATCTATGAAATCATTAATGCAAATATCAGTAATCCACCAAGGCACAACTCCAATGGAAAATTTAGTATAAAAGCCAAAAACTTTTTTTTAAAAAAAATAGAATTTACATATTGCAGCAAGAAATTAAAAGATTAATATGTTTAGAGGATGTTGCCTGCTTACCATAGTTGTTGTCAAGACGTATACACAAAAGTAGCTCAAAAGCAACAAGCAACGGTGTTGCCATGACTGCATGAAAGGGGGCCCACTGTGAATGGGAAAAGCAAAATTATTGATTTGGAATATTTTCAAATATGCTGACAGTATCATTCATCGACTTCACAAGAAGAATTATCTTTATGCCCTAGAGCCATTAAGCAAACATTATAACTCATATTAATCATTAATTTACTTGGTACATATGGTTAAATATACACAAGGAAAGTGTATAATTGAACTTGTGGAATATTACACTTCAATTGCTGTATTGAACAGTAAGCCAATTCGGTATAGGATCAAACTTAAGAGGAAAATCTAAAGAAGTATATAGGTAAAAAAATATCTTTTTCTCACGGCAAAAGATGTCATTGAAAGTTAGATAGAAATGATCTGTCATACATGTCGATCATGAGGCATTGCGGGAGCGGGCAAAGAAAACCTGCCACGTGCTACAACTGCATGAAAAAACCATAACGGGGAAAACACAACCCTGCAAACGGAAACAACAATTAAGCAGCCTTTACCAAATAGAAATCAGAGACAGAGCAGCAATACGTTCATCAGATGTTTATAAGTTTTCATCTCCTGCTTACCTACAGAAGGTAGCTAGTGAATTACATAGAACAGCAACAAAGGCTTACATGCTGTCTTAGGTTAAGAGTATGCTCTATAGCTAAATGTATTCAAACAATTAACATAAGACGACAAGCTCTAAGTCAATAGATCAAGTGTCGGCCATATCACCAATGAGAACGAAGAAAAAACAATCATTTAAACCCCTAATCATCTAAGTTTATGACACTTGCCATATGTATGAATTCATGGCTATCAAGAGACAAGCCAAACCAGTCAAAGTTTCACCCTAGAAAAATGTTAGTCTCACAAATCAAATATTAAAATCCTACTGATTAAGCACACAAAACTTTCGCATTTTTCATCTCATAAGGAAATTTTGGCCCCTTAGATTGCTTTTACATCTTAAAAGCATTTCTATAATCAAGTTGCCAATGACTATCAGCAGCCCTGGTAAGTTGGGAGAGCAAATTGACTGACTGCTGTTGGTTTACCATACCGTTCACTCAGACTTGTAAAATCAAATGGACTACTACTAAAAAAGAAAAAGAATTACAGCTACAAAATCTAAATCAGGAAAATAGAAAGAGAAAAACAAATTATACTAGAAAGATTTAAACTTCATTTAATTAAGAATATGGCAAAGAAGAAGGTAACGTTGTGAAAATTGTGAATGCAGGCGAGAAAAAGAAAGAGGAAAAGAATTGCTTTTGACATAAAAGCCAAAAAAAATTAGAAACAAATTAATGAATTGTAACATTCAACGGTGAAACCCCAAAATTAAGCAAGGAAATATAGAAAGAGAGAGAGAAACGAACCACCAAGAATAAGAGACGGCATGGTGAAGCTTGAGAGCGAGTAAAAGGGTGAAAGTGAAGAGCAAGGCATGGGCTACCAGAGCATGAAGCGACTTCCCCACTCTCTTCCAGCTCATCACTCTCCTTCTCTCTACCAACATAGCCTACCCTCAGACGCCTCAACCTCAATTTCCTGAAAAAAAAGATCAAATTTTGACGGATTTCTCAAAGAAACCCAGAAAAGAAGACTATTCAAACTCTAAACGAAATTGGGCAACTTGGCTTTCACGCCAAAGCGCAGAGCGTCTTAGTTTATGGTGGGAGAACCTTTTAGGACGAAATCATCCCTCACATCTGGACAAGAAGTCTTCAAAACGGAAGGAGAAAGATGAGGGTAACTTGGTCAGGAAAAAAAAGTAACAGATCATTTGGTGGGTACCCACATGATGATAGTTACATAGGAAAAAAGCTTAAGCTTAGATATTTATCCGTTGAAGGGAATTTTCATTTTGCTGTTTCATTTAAAAATAGTATTTTTTAAAAAAAGAAAGATGAAAAAGAAAGAAAAGTGGATATAGCGACATGGAAATCATGAGGGACACGTGGCAGAATATTGGAAGTGTACTTGATTTGGAGATAATTTTATGAAAGGACACTCACATTAGAGATCTACTTTCCATAGCGGGAATGAATGTTGGGTCGCTGTTACCATACCTGTTTGATTTTGTAAGTTGTAGGTTTGTAGCCCTCCTTGGGCAAATATTTTGCAATGTAATTAGTAAATAAATGATTATACTTTCAACCTATCATTAATCACATATATTAATGTGGAATCTAAGAAAAAAAAACTCTAGTGATTGGCTATATTTGACCAATTGATCTGATTAGTACTCTCTCAAATGAGAGTATATTCATCCTAAAAGTGGACTGTTACTTTGGAACAAAGAGGGTACATGTTATATACTCCAATTACTTAGATTGGTTCTAAGGACTGTATAGCCTTTGAACATGATAAAGAATGCACCAATTATTTAATTGAATTTGATTTTTGGTGTGGCTATATATATGGCCTTCTACCACCATATTCAGCATGTTCCATTTATCTTCATGGGGCTTAGAAATGAGTAATAATATGGGAAACTCAAATGAATGAACTATATATGTTTATTTTAGTTAATAGTGGCTAGAAGCAATGGTTGACTTGGGCATGTCCCTCTCCTCAATATATACATATGCATATATTTTTTTGAGAAATAATATAATTTAATAAGAAATATGATGAAGGGATGATGGATGATGATATCCTTGTGGTTGGGGATTACCTCAGAAAATGAGATACCTTACATTAGTATTGAGTAGTACAATAAAAATGAAAATGAATGCATTTGGTTGTGCATTAATTATTTATTTCTCTCCATCCGCATTCCGCACTGACACTGACATTATTACAATGAATTATTAAACAAATTAAATTAAATGTAATATAATAATATAATAATCTTAAAAAAAGAACCATGTAGGAGTAGTTCAAAGTTGTTGGGTCATTACTTGTGTTGATCAGATCATGAATGGTGATGTGATGACTAATTCTCGACGCCCAACGGTTGACAGTATCCAAAGGGCCCAACCGGAAGCTTCATTTCGCCTTTGATAAACTAGGAAATTAACCCATCTTTTTCACCCTTTATTCAAAAGCAAGGCCTGCCCTGTAATATATCAAATTGGGCTTTGGGCTTTGAAGGCAGCTTGAATACTTAAGCGGGCCTAATTTGTCACCCACTTGGGTCGTTTAACTAATTCAACTACTATATATATATATATATATATATATATATATATATATATCAGTGAATATTTATTTTTGGGGGCCTTTGAAGTAAAGAAAAGATTTATTTTTTGGGTACATAAATTGTCGATAAAGTCAGCTAAATTCTTTGAATAGCAATACCAGCTGTGTCTTATTCCAATACGGGAATAAGTCCCATCAGGCGGCTCCAACAGTACCAAAGATCTGCACAACAATTCCCTAACCAAAATTGGTCAAAAAATCTGCACAACAATTCCCTTTTCGAAAGATATGGATAATCTCTTTAATTCATCCTCCTCGAGTCAAGCCAAGGCCTCCCGTACCAAAATAGAATTTAAATGTGAGTCGTTAATATACCATTGTTCAGGAAATTAACCACTATACTAGCGTCCAACTAGACAATTACATTTGTCAATCCAATAGACTTGGTGAGCCGTAAATTAACCTTCACGGATACCCCAAAGTTCTGCGGTGAGACTATTCGTGATGCCAATATTCATCGTAAAACCTCCGATCCAAGTACCATTGGAATCTTTGATCAAGATAAACCACAATTGATGATCACTCCATTTATATGTACATTTGCTATACGAAATTGTAATTTTGAACAGCAATTCAGCAAATGAGATAAATGACTAAATTGGGATATATATATTCATAACTTTCAATAGTTTCCACATTCATCCCGGCTCTGGCTTTCAGAATTTCTCTCAACAAGACACAAAAGGGAAAAGCAATGACACAAAGTTGGCAAAGGCCAAGCTATTTCCAACAATAGCATATATATATAACATGGTGTAACAGTTGTGTTATTGTGTATAGTACATGTTGAACAGCGGCTGTCTTCAAATTTCACAGCATTTCAGCTTCGATTCTAATTACTAAACTTTGTCTTAATTTTAGTTGACCACTCACAGTCACCTTTATCAGCTAGCATGAGAAAAAGCCTGTTTGATTCCCCCGAAAACAGGCAACCGGCTGCCTGCCTATATGCTTCAAATGGGACTTGTTAGATTCTTCACCACTACCTATATATATCATCATATATATGCTATATATGAAAAAGTATATATACATATATATAGACTATAGTGATATGATTCAGCCCCTCTTCACTCTAGGGTTCAGTCACTTTTTCAAGTATATACATATTTATAATCTTTATCATGATGATAGTATGTATATATATACATTACGATATATTTTTTTTACTTCCACGAAATTTGATGTCATGGAACTTATAAAGGAGAGAAATCTCATACCACTCTTTCTTTTTTTTTTTTTACTTTTTGGGATGGGGGCGGGGAGGGGTTAATTTTGGAGTCATCGTGTTAATTGTTCTTAAACATAAAAATCATCTTAAGAATATGATCATCCTTGAAATGGATATATATATATATATTTATTTATTTATTTATACCAGAATGGTCTCTCAGATATGGTACATAGATGTATACGTATGATGAGCTACAAGCTTTAAGAAATCAATCATGTATGCATGCATGTAATCCTTTTCTCTCTCATATTTTTAATAGAGTGTATGCAGTAGCATGTATAGCATCTGTTTCAAACATAAGTAACTTTAAGGAATATCAATCAATTTATCCACTGTACGTACTAGCTAGCTAGCATATATATACACAATTATACACATACGGAATACTTTCCCAAGATCAAAAAAGCTACTCCCTCCATCCCATAAATATTATAGGGGCAAATTTTTTTTTTTTTGAAAGGCAAGTGAATTTATTGAATATAGGGGCATTTTGACTAAGCACATATACTTAAGAAAGTTAATTTGTGTTGAATGTTGAATATTTTAAAGAGTTTTGGGTTATAACAGGATGATCCTCTAAAATGGTTCTTTAAGGATTGATGTCACATAATCTATTTTGAATAAAATTCAAAATTATGATTTGCATCTTATCTCACAAAATTCAACTCATATCAATTGTAGATATTCATTTTCCTTGTTTTATCGAGATAAATTTTAATGTGGCACAATTCTAATGGCATTTTAAAAATTCATTTTTTTAGGAAGCTCATAATGCAATTAAAACCATATTTTAAATTCTTTACAAAAGTATCCGTAAAATTAGTTTTATTGGGATAAGAGAAAGTTATTAATATAGTTAAAGGATATAAGTCCCTTTGGGGACATCTGATCAAATTGGAACGATACAGAGAAGATCAGCATGGCCCCTGCACAAGGATGACACACAAATCGAGAAATGGTTCAAAAATTTTTAGTTTTCGGTTTAACCAAGAAATTAAAAAGGATATAATAGAAAAATAAGGATATTTTTTTTTTTTTACTTTTGAAATGGAAAACTTTTATTTTGGGCAAAATAAAGGTAAGCAAATGGATCTATACTTTCAGGACGAATTGGGAGTATATATTATTATCCTATAAATTTCCATATTTTCATACTTTATACTATAATAATAATTAACTACTTCATGTCACAATTTGATGATGATTAATTAAGAACCTAAGAAAGTAAATATATACTAATGTATATGTGTATATATATATATATATATATGTTCAAATTCCAATAATTGTAAAAAATGTAATGTCAATCTAAATATAAATTAATTATAATAACAATATTCTATATTACCCTAACAAAAACTATCTTACCCTTCACACACACACACACATATATATATATATATATATCATTAATTAATTTAAGAAAATTATAATAATTAAGTAATGCAATGTCCATATCATCATAATTAACATGAATGTTATGGTATATATATAAGCAAATTATACAATATACCAGCGGTGGAGTTTATCAGACTACATAAGCGGGTCCTGAAGGGTGACATGTGTCATCTAGGGACTAGATTGAAATATTTAAAACTTAATTAATTAAAAAAAA
>AWUE01008695.1:0-11503 GCA_001974825.2 Corchorus olitorius | reverse complement strand
TATATATATATATATATATATATATATATATATATATATATATATGCCAGTTAATCCTCAGTGTAATTCAATCCACTGATGCAGTTAAATCTCATCTTCAGCATGATGGAAAGCTCATTAGCTGCCAAATGAATTGTGTCCTTCCAAATAATTTTGACCTGTTTGTTTGTACAACTTTGAATGTGCCTAATGTCTAACACAGAAAACGATTCAAGCCATTTCATCCTAGCTTCTTGATATTTGTGGGTGCTGGGCCAAAACTATATAATCTTGTCTACTTTTAAAGTAAAATTAGTATAATCATGAATAAGTGCAGCCCCACTACACTAATATGCTTGAAAATTTGAGAATAAAAGCTATAGCTCACCTCGCCTGGAATATAAAGTCTGCGTTTCCCTCCTACTTTCATTGTCAGGATGCCCTCATCAAGTCCCTTGATCACCTGTTCTACTCATTAGATGAACAGTTAGTAATGTACGTAAAGTGGAAAATTCACAATTTATTTTGTCTTCCAATCACATTAACAGGAATCTTTATTATCAGAATCAATTGTTGGACACTCGTAGAGCTTACCTGACCAGAGCCAACACGAAATATGTATAGCTGACCTTTCTCCAGTGAACTACAGAATCATTGGGTGGGATTCCAGTATCAGAAGTCTGCACATGCTAAAGAAGACGTATAATGCCTTACCAACATTTATATTGTAAGAATTAATATGCTTACCTGTCAAATATTTGCCCAGAAGGAACCATGGCAACATAATTAGCAGCGACCTGAAAATAGATTGATGTCAAAATCACAAGAGACAGCTCATATATAACCACGAGTATTGGTAAACTATGTCAAACTATGGGTAGAAAGTACTACACCAAATGATGTAAGTTGAAAAAGTCAAAATACACCTTGATAATAAGAAAAGAAGGACCGTTTCTCTTCTCTAGACTATCTCATGGCAGACTTACTACTCTTGGAGATGTTATACATCAATTCCTCATGTAGACTAAGAAGTAGCCAGGTTCTACTTAGACACGAATCTACTTGCGAAAGGTGAAAATAGTTGTGTTTCAGCTAGTCACTTCATTTTGGCCAAAAAAAAAAATCTAGTCACTTCATTTAATCAGTGCTTGCATAGATCAATAAGTCATACTATCAATTAAGTCAATCACCCAGGAGGTTCTTTTATTAATTTAATCAGAAGGTTTAAATGAAAAGTGAGAACTAGTGACAAATACGGAGAAAGATGCAGGACAAAAAGGAAAAAGAAGATGTACAAGGGAACCTCTCATTAACAGCTTGTCTGATTGATATAGTGAGTGATGAGAAAAGCCAACACTCCTTAAGGATTTAATGGGTGAAATTAGGATGTACCATAGAAGGGATGAAATAACTCAAAAGGGCTAATTTCGTTTGCCAGTAAAGACAGTGATTAATAGGTGCTATGTTTGGATTTCTAGCCAACGTCTTGTCAGGGTAAATAAAATCATTTCTAAATGAATAAGCAAGACCCAAGGCAATATTCCTTACAAGGATCAAGTTCAATTTTAAAATTTAAGCACCACTGTTGGAAGGAAATCCTTTGATTAGAAACCTTAATTGGTTCATATGGTGGACAAATCTGATTCCAGGATATGGTAACTGGAAAATAAAGCCAACTTGCATGTAAAAGAAAAATGGACACACCTGGAAACCAACCGGAGGACTGGGGCCACTACCAACTTTAATGTCCTTGTATTTCAAACCAGATTCTGTGGTTACCATGGGAACCTTCAGGAAACAGAAGCATTAAGACATTACCTACCAGCATTCCTTTGTAAAAATCAATTATCAAATGTAAACAAAACTCTTCTCACTTCAATTAGGGTCAGTCAGTTTAAGCCAATGTATAGCCATTTAAGTTACAACCATTATTAATAAATCATCACAGGTGGTTTTTCTTTTGACTTCTATTAAGTAGGTGTTGTTTGAAGTCACCACGCATAGAGTAATCCTATAATGTATAAATGATATGCTGCAATGAACAATTTGCTAAAGAATATGCAAGGACAGTTAAAGGGGGGCTATGTAATCTCACCATACATTTTCAAGCTCTTTTTCACAGGCATCATCACATAGCTTTGGTTTTTCTTCAGGGGGCAAGCCAGCACTATAGGCATCTGGCGAGTTGAGCAAGATGCTTGGAACTCCAAAAAGCAACCCCATTACATCCCTTCGTGAAATAACCAGATTATTCAGTCTTTCACTGTGTTTTCTAGTCTTAGAACTTGAACAGCTCACAATTAGAACTTGAGCCCTGCCATTTGAAACTGCCACATGACTCTTGGCAGATGCAGAACCTAATAGCAACACAGAGCATACAATAAATATCTTCCAATTCCAAAGAAGAACAACTTAAACTAGCATTAAAAAGGAAAAACAACACCCAGAAAAATAACTATAACATCGACATTCCCTTAATTTTCATTTTGTAAACCAAACCTAGTTTGCAGGAAAAGTAGCAATGTAAAGGATTTTTGAAGTTTGTACCAAATAATGGAAAAGCAAATGTACCCAATGGAAAGCCAATAAGGGGGGTTGGTCTTACCAAGGGGTAGCAGCAAAGATGAAGGAGCAGAAGCCATGCTTTGACGTTTCTGTGTATGTGTTTTTCGAGAGAGAAAAGCAAAGTGAGGATTTTGTTTGACGGTTATAAGAGTGGATAACGAAATCGACCTTTTTCGACCACCACCAATATATAAAGGACATGTCATCTATCCATGGAATTATTATCCGGGTTAGCCAGATCAGTTTGTTATGGTCAAACATATAACGAAACAAAAGAATTAGTGAATTATTATCATGGAGAATTATGAGACTATGCAACTTTGCATAGATACACTTGGAATCCTGGAAAGTATAGGTGTTAGGTTTTGGGTCTAGATAATTTGGGTTCGGCTCATATGGGTAGGTAATCGGGTTTAGGTTTCAGGTTTTTTGGGTCTTGAGTTATTCGAGTCGAGCGGATTCAAGTTTTGGCCTTAGGTCACTCGGATCTTGGGTCATTCGGATTTTGGGTTTTCGGATCTAGGATTGAGTCAATTAGATTAGCCTTGAATTTTTCAATGTTTAATATACTTAAATTTATTTAATATATTTATTATTTGATTTATTTTACAAATAATTTATTTAAATTATACAATCAAATACCATGGGAGTTTTGCATATTGCACATGCGGGGTTAAAAAGTTGACATGTGTCCCATTAGAGAATAATATTGAATGTTAAAATACATAATTGATTATGTATACCAAAAAAATACAGGCTAACCCGGCTCGAACAAGATTAACTTGTAAATATACCCAAAAAAATACATAATTAATTATGATGTGGGGTATGTCAACTTCTTAACCTGTTTGTAGAGTCTAAAAACTCTATTGATGGTGTATCAAATAATTATTCAAATTGGTTATATAATATCTTAATTTTTATGGTTTTTTTATTACTTCAATTAAAATTATAAATTAATTAATAATATAAGTATCCATGAAAATAAAAATATAATTACAACCTTTTCCAGTTAGATTATTAGTATGAAAGCTACTACCTAATAGATAAAATCACCAAGAAATTACTAATCTATACTTTACTATTAGAGTTTGTAAGTTTCTATAGAATGTAAAAAAGTAGAAAGGCTTTTTATAGAAAATTTAGGGCTAGAAAATTTTTTCTTAAGAAAGTACTTTAGCATGTTTGTTTAACCTCTAAAGTTTAAATTAAATTCCTGAGAAAATGTTTTAAAATGTTTGGTTGGTTTGTCATTTTCCAATGAAAATAAAGTTAAATTTATTACAATACCCTTTGATGAATATTCAAAATTTTAAAACAAGACCTTTTAAGTAATTTTGTCCCAAAACCACTTTCATTAGAAAAGTGAGAAAGTGCTTTAACACCTCCCTGGTGTTAAAGCACTTTCTCACTTTGGAGTTAAACTTTCTTACCTTTAACTTTCTCTAAAAAAAAACCAAACATACTAAAATTGTTTCCTACCCTATACAATATAGAAAGTGATTAAATTATATAAAAACAAACATGCTCTTAAAGTTATACCCAAACTGTTGTATGCTCAGTATTTGACTCTTCTCATGCTGACATTTATCCAAAGGTGATTGGTTGGGAGAACCAATATATATTATTATATATTTGGAATTCCAAATAATATTTAGAACATTGAAATATAATTAAAGTAAAACTTCATTTCTTTTTTCCATTTTCCAGATTATTATTTGTTATTTGAATAGACATTGGAATTCTAACAATATTTCCTTTCATTTAACTTAATTGCTATTACATAAAATAAAATTTTACTTAGAATTGAAATTACTTAATTTTAATCATAAATCGAAAAACTCGACGCGAATGCAGGGATAATATCTAGTTAAGCATTATTATTTTTTCATTATGTAAAAAAATATTAATTATAAATTTATTATGAATTATTCATATAACTGATTTAATTTTAGCGGTTATTCATATAAAATCATTGTTCATATAATAAAGTTTAGTAAATTTAATCATAATTTATAGTAAATACAATTATTAAAAATAATATAAATTTTATTAAATAAACGATAATTTAGAATAGGTAAAATTATAACAATGTAGATTATATTGAATAAAAGATAATTTTAGTTTATAATATTCACGAGTCGTTTGGGTTAATTTCTCGGGTCATTTGAATCATGTGTCATTCGGATTACGGCTCATTCGGATCTCAGGTCATTTGAATTACGGGCAAGGAGTCACTCATGTCTCGGGTTTTTCGGGTCTCGGTTCGGGTTATTTGCCAAAAAAATTTCCACAATATATATATTTTTAGAGCCTACCTAATATCTTTATTTTTTTTTAAAATAAATTTACTTTTTATGTTTTTCCAGCATTTATGGGTTTGTTTTTTTTGCTAAGAACATTTATGCGTTTGTATTTCCTACTAGGGCCCTGTTTGGTGCACCGTTCGTTCCGTTTGGGCCTCCTAAATGGGCCGAACGGTCTTATCGGAATTTAAAGTGTTATCCTATCTAAGGTTCAGTTGGTTTACCAAACATGTATTTTTCCACCATTCTCATATGTACAGTAACCAATCTGACCCGTAGAGTAACTTATCTCACAAATTTCACTCCCACCGAACCAATCTCACTGCTCTACCAAACATGGCATAGATGACTTTGTATTTTTCATTGCATGTATTTGGAGTCATGGGATTTCTTTTTATGTTTTGAATTCATCATCTCCCTTCATTTTCTTGAATCTTCCTGCTTAACCCTGCTTAACGTGTCTTGCATTCTCTTTTGTTATTATTAGTGTTCTTCGATTTAGCTGAGAAATTATAGAACAATACCAGCTATACCATTATTTTCTCTTTTTTCTCTTTTTTCCCCTTAAGTTATATATATACCGAAAAAATGTATTTTTCATTGCATGTATTTTTTACTTTTCAATTATCTTTTTTAATTTTAAGCATTTCGTTTTCTTTTTAATTTCAGGCATGTTGATCCCACATGCCACGTGACAAAAAAATATGATGTGGAGAAGTCACGTCAGCATTTTTGACAACACGTGACTAACGAGTCGTCCAAAAAGGAGTAACTTGGGTTTTGCTTATGTTGACGACTGAAGGGTGGTTACAAATCTGTTTCTAGATGCGAGAAATTTATAGAATTGATGACTGATGAAATTTTCAAATTAGATTTGCTATTCTTTAATGCATTGTAAAAGGTTGAAACTTGAAACTTGAAACAACCATGTCCATTGATTACTTTTCTTCAGAAATCTGATACCTTATAGTAGCTTAGTGACAATGTATATTTAACTAATAGTTCCATATCTTACCTAAAAGTAATTGCGAATACATAGGCCCTCCCTGCGTGACACGTGTCAGCTATTTGTGTCTTCTCAGTGAAAATTTCAGATGTGGGTCCCATCGATAAATTGGGTAAAAGTCAAATGTTTACCCAAAATGAAAAAGTCGTTCATTCCCCCTTCATTATTATGCTATTCAATTTTAATGCCAAGATAAAAATTATCATAAATTCATAGGTAGAGGAATTAATCAGAGGGCAGGAATTGAAGAGTCTTTTTTTCAAAACGTTTCTTCCTCCAATCAATCTAACTCTTCAGATACATAATTCTCATCTTTAGGTAGAAACAAGAAAGACAAATTGAGAGGGAGTGGGTGATAAAGATAAATGGTTGCTCCGTTGCTTCAGCCACCACTGTCGCTTCCCTAATCTTTTACCATGTTTTTTTTTCTATTCTTTTGTGCTTTTTTTCTTTTATCATTCATTCATCTTTAGCCGGCGCTTCTCAGGCCATTTTCGGTCGGATTTCACGGAACCTCGCCGGAACTCAACGATCTCGTCGTTAGAGGAGATTTACAAGATACCCGCCAGAGAAGAGATGGAAGGTAAGAAGATTTTCAGTCTATTTTTCAAAGTTTCTTAGTCTAGATCTTTTTCATGTCCTTTCTTCTTCTATTCATCTTATCTTTCAATACTTTTTTGTCTTCTAGACCTTTGTTAATTTGTTGACCAAGGAAGGCTGAGAAAGGGGAGAAATGAAGGAGATGTTGAAAGTTTCGTTTCTTTGGCTTGGTCTATATCAGGCTGAGAAAGAGAATGTGGGTTCAAGCTTCAAATTCTCATTCGGGTAATTTCTCTTTTAAAAAAAAAATGATCATGGGATTTAATTATTAGATTGTGTTTATGTGTTTTCCTTGGTGAACCAAACTCTTCTTTTCATATTAAGTGAAATTTGAGGGTTTTTTTTATGCAGGTTGTTTATTTTTTCTTCAATTTTTTCAATATTATACTACTAAACCTTATTTGAGTGGCTTAATGAAATTACTAAAGGCTCCAAATCAGGATTGATGAGGAGCCATCATTTTGTCATTTTTTTGTCTTTTCTCACTAGGCAAATTATAGAAAAGTCCAAATTAGATTTTTATCTTTCCTTTTCCTACTTGGTCATTTTTGTAATTGCATGTCATTTGGAAGCTTTTTGGAAGTCAGTTAGTGTGGACGTATTTATTGTTGGGAGAATTCCTCTTGAGTGTATTGAAAAGCTAAATAATCCATGGATTAATGTTATAAAGAAAATTAATCCTTCATCTATACTACTATATTTTTTTTTAATTAAATAGAACCTTACATTAAGTATATAAAGAAGTGGAATTAATATTTAGTTATTTACTTAGTTCAAATTCATTTTGGATGGCTTAAGACATGCAATTATTTTCTCCATTGATGAATTATAAATTGACACTAGGTTTTTTTTTTAATCTTAATTGGCATAGACTTTAGTTTTTGTGATACCAGATAAACAATAGGTTAATCATTTAGGTATTGTATGTTTTTAAACAGAAGACATTATATAAGCGAACTTTACAATTTAGATGACAAAATATGTTTCAAGCAAATTTAGTTTTCCATTTATAGATTAATAGTTGCTATTTGGAAATATAACAAATTTTAGATCATGTAACTTTGAAATATTTTTTCAACATCAAATCATTGCCTTCAATAGAAGTAATTCTTAAACAATCCAAATTTTTGAACGCTCGACGCGTCAGCGCGAGCCGAACCACTTGTAATTAAGAAATTTTATGATTATCTCTTCTTTGTTTTCAGATACATGTGGAATTCTGCTTTCAATTACTACTCTAAAAGAAATCCATATTGCAAAACACAATAAAGATGCAGAAAAAAAAAGAAGTTGTCATCAAGAGAATTGAGTGAGTTGAAAGTTTCAATTTTCAAGTTTTTTGAAATTCATTTTTTCAAGCAAAAGACTTATATCATATCAATTTTGCACAGTGGGAATGGTATTAAATTAATAATTTGGCAAGGGTGCTTTGGCCAAATGGATGATAATTTCTTGCTAGCAATGAAGCCTCCACCTGTCATGGTCTTTGCTGTTGTAGTTGTCTGAACATATGAAGGTACATCTTAAAATTTAAAGTTGCAAAAAAATTACTTCATATAGAAAATTAATTAAAATTCAATACTATAAATATTGAATCTGAACATTCTTTGTTTTTTACCATCTTCAAAGATACTATTCATCTAGCATCATCAGCAATAAAATTTTTTGCAAATCCAGATATCCCTGAAGTTTCTCTGATAAGAAATAAGTAATTTTCAAATCAAATTACTTTCATAAAAAAAAAAGCTAAGTATGATTGAATTTATGAACTGTATTTGTAATTTTGACCATACAGATTTGAAGGTTTTGAACAAGAGGCTCAACTTATACAGGCTGACAATCCTTTTACTCAGATAGCAAGTTCCAGCAGGGAAATACCAGTAGTCACTTGGGGAGAATTGCTAACCTTTGAACCTCAAGTAATAAAGGTACTTCAGAATATTATTTTCATTTTTTAATGCAGGTAAAAAACTTGAAAAATACTAATTTCATTTCATAATTGAATATTTCGTGAACTGCACAGAGAACAGTTTTCAAAACTGAAGCTATTATTGATGAGCTAGACATCTCAGATGGTTGGTTTTACAAGGCATGTCATTTATGCAATAAGAAACTCAATGAAAATGAAAATTTTGTTGGATGCACAGTTCCTAGAGAAAAAGGAATCCCCATAATGAAGTAAAGAATCCAAAGCAAATTAAAGTTAATCTTTGAAATTTTTTATATTCAATAAAAGAGATTCATATTTCAAATTCTAATTGCAAGATGAGATTGCATTTAAATTGAAGGATCAAACAAAAGAGATGGATGTAACAGTGTTTGACAAGGAAGCTGAACAATTGACAAACACTTTCATTTCCAATCTTCTATTTGGACAAGAAATATCACTAGAAAAAGTTCCTGACAGTGTACTTGGTATTAAAGACAACAAATTTGAATTCAGAATTGGATTGACGAAGAGAGCTGTGGAAGAAAATTCACCCACGTATAAGATTTATGCAGAAAAATTGATCTCTGAGGTTCAAGCTACTGACAACATAGGCAAGGGAAAATTACCTTTGATTGAAGATTCAGTTTTTGGAAAATTGGCTCTGCAAGAGGATTCAACTTTAGAAGAAAATGATGATGAAACATACAATGCTCCAAGTTCTCTAACAGATTCACAAGTTGAAAATGACTTCTTTGTAGAAATTTCTCCATTCAAGAAAATGAAAAAAAGGTAAATAATTGACTGACAGACAATGAATTTAATTTTACATTGCAAAAAAAAATCATATTTGCTAACAATGTTATTAAATATTTGAATGAAAAACAGAGAAGAGGAAACATCAGAGCTGAAAGAAGTTGAAAATAGGATGCAAGATTACAAAGAGATCTGAAGGAGTCTTCAATCCTACATGCCATTGTTTATATCGTGGTTTACTTTGCAATGTTCAGTTTGTTTAAGAATCAAGACTTTATATTTTATTTAATTTGAAGTTTCAAGTGTGTGTAAATTGTAAGAACATGAAAATAGTTCTGTATATAAAGTTGCTATATTTCATTAATATTGTAAATAGTTTTTATATTCGCAATTGATGCTATATATCTTAATTTTGATATGATTTTTAAATATGATACTCAATCTGATCAGATTTCTAGGCCTTTGAATTAAACAAAAAAAAAAGTCTGTTTCATTGTTTCCATAAAATAAATTTTTTTTGACAAATAAAAATTTCATTAAACCATAAAATCAGAATTACAAACGCTAGGAGGCAGACTCCCGCACCGCACAAAATCAACACGTATCTGTGCCAATTGATGTGTAACTACATTAGCTTCCCTATGAACATGTACAATTCTACAATGATCAAATAAAGAAACTAATTCCTTAATTTCATAAATCAAAGATCCACCCTCCCACCAGACAAGGGTGTTTTTCTGGATCTCCTGCACTACAATCAAACAATTAATCTCAAAAATATAATTATCCAACTCGTGCTCCAAGACCAATTCGAAAAGCAAACAATAATGCATGGACTTCAACATAGAGAGGACTCGAAATAAAATTCAAAGTTCGGTATGCAGAAACTAGTACCCGACCATTGATATCCCTAACTACCACACCCAAACAAGCTTGCCTCCTTTCTAAATTAAAGGAAGCATCAGAGTTAATCTTCACGAAACCTTCAGGTGGGGGCTTCCAAGAAGTCCTTTTGTGTAAACCCACACCTATCCTACTACTTCCCATAGCCATCGCCATCCGCTGTTGAAGCAAATTAGCCGATTGTATTGATAAAACTTGAGGTGTAGCAGAAACTGCCGAATGTAAAGCCTTATTTCTATTTTATTATAAAAGCCAGATTTTGTATTAGAACCAGGTCCAATTGCCCAAGTTCTACAGCCTTCATAACTAGCCGAATCATCTAAATGACTCCATTCCTGTACACAAGCTCCTATCCACGGAGCCACAACCTCCCACACACGAGAACTAAGTGGACAATTAAAGAACACATGGCTAATTGATTTATCCTGTGACTCACAAACCACATAAAAACTATCAATAGCCATACCTCTCTGCTGCAAATTCAGTTTAATTGGAAGTAAATTCCAAAATAATCTCCAGAAGAAAAATTGTGCCTTTGGTGGAATATTAGAGCTCGAAACCTTACGCCAAAACTACCTATAATTGTCATCCCTCTCAACCTTAGCACCTAAATAGGTCCTAGCAGTGTAGTAAGCCGATTTCACAGAAAAGACTCCCAAAGACGAGGCCTCCCAAATAAGACTATATGCTCTTTGCACCCGAGGAATTGGCAGACATAATATTCGATAAACATCCTCCTCCATAACCAGCTCTTCCAACTTCTTAATACACCACTGCCTTTCATCGAAATCCATTATGTCTGAGACCCATAGCATACTTTCATCAATAGAAACTCCCTCACGTGGGCGAGGATTCACCGAAAGATTGTCATCCAACCATTTACCCCTCCAGAAATCAATATCGCCAGCACCAATTCGCCATCTCGACCCAATGTCAACTACTTTCCTTCCATCAAGCAAACTTCGCCAAATAAACGACGGATTTCTCCCTAACGAAGCATGTCAAAAGTCTTCTTGTGGAAAATATTTAGCTTTCAATAAGCGATAACATAATGAAGTTGGATTGTGTATTACTCGCCAGCATTGTTTCGCCAATAATGCCAAATTAAAGGCCTCAAAGTCCTTAAACCCCAAGCCACCATCCAGTTTAGAGACACATAGATCTTCCCAAGCCTTCCAATGAATTTTCATTGTGTTTTCCGTAGAGCCCCACCAAAATTTCACCAATATCATGCTCAAATCATATATGAAGCCGTTTCGAAATCGAAACACACTCATCAAGTACACTTGTGATATCTAGATTTAATTGGTTGAAAAAAAAAAAATCAAAGTACACTAAATTGAAAAGAAAAGGGAATTTGTTGCTCAATTGATATAAAAGAAGAGTTTTGGGACTTGATTGAAAAATGGCTTTAAGACTTGGGGACCATTTGGCAATTTTGCCAATTTTCTTATTAAAAAC
>AWUE01008675.1:0-12879 GCA_001974825.2 Corchorus olitorius | reverse complement strand
AATGGATTAGTAAATCTTTTTGGGTTAATGTTAATTCGAAAAATTAAAGCTCTGTTTCGAAAGTGGGTTTTCTTAAAGTTTAAAAATGATTTTTTTTGGAAAATCAATTAATGGAGTTTTGACAACATTTAAATCTATTTTAAAAATGGATTTTCTTTTTCCTTTATAATAATCAAAGATAAGATTAAAAGCAACTAATTTTTTCTTTTGACTCACTAGTTCTAGTTAGATTAAGAGGTACCGTCACTTGACGGGTGTTCCGGGGGTGCTGATCCTTCCCCGGGCGTAACCGACTCCCGAACCTAGATTTAAGCTACAAGACCGGACCTTAGGTTTAGTGGGTTCATTGCCGAGCTTTAGATTTAACTTAGCTTAGGTGAGCATTAGGTCACTAATCACAGCTTAGAATTCTGATTAGTGGCGACTCCCTTTTTAAGTCGTTAACGGCAGGATTCGTTCCCCGGACCCGAACGTTTCGACACATTTCCAATGGACTTGAGTCTTTCCCCTGATCAGGTTACTCCACTTCCTGTCATTGGCGATGATCCATATCCCTACCACTCTGTTGTTCCTCATTCTTAGCAGTGTTATTCTGACGTACAGAGCTTTTTGCTATTAGCTTGTTTTCTGCATCCACACTTTCTGCCAAAATGACTCTGTTACCTATCTAAGCTCTTGCCAATATAGCTAGACCAAACCATTCAGCTCTGTTCTATCTCTCGTAGGTGAAAAAAACCATTTATTCACCTTGGCTTAAGCTAGGAAGATTTTGCTAGACCGGAACTGGCTCCGCTTTACCTATGTTTTGGTTATTTATTTCCACTTGCTTAAAAGCTTCCAAGACCTTATCACTATGATTCGCTATCCTGCGTATTGTTTGTGTAGGATCAGGCGTTTCCCTTCTAAATTGGCTGACATTTCTTTGTAGCCAAATATGGCACAATGTCACAGCGAAGGTTGTCGAGAAATTATTGCTTTCCGGGTTTTGTTGGTTAGTCTTCTGTAGCCATTGCATGATCCACCCGATCAAATTTGTTTCTTCAAAGCTGTCAGTCCTTAAGAGTTAAGCCAAGTGATGTTCCAAACTACATTGCTCTCACGAAGCTGCAGTTCCAGAACAAATGATTATGTGTTTCTTCTTAAGCACTGCATAATCCACAGGTTGTTTCATTTGTCATACCTCTTCTTGCCAATTCTGCCTTAATAGGTAGACATTTATTTGAAATGTTCAACAAGAAGATTATATGATCTTTCGTGGTAATTTCAATCTCAACAAATTGTGACATTGTTTTTCTCTAGTCCAATCCAGGTATTGATTTTCTTTGACAATCAACTTGTATCTCTTTCTTGAACATTAGTAGAAAAAACTACATTTGCGAGCATTTTTTCCCAAAATAGCAATTTCCTATCACTAGTATATATACAAATGGCATAATGCCCATTTTCTTTCCTAAACTTTCACAAAGGGATAATTTCTCCCTAAACTTTTAATTTAGAACTGTCACCCCTTAAATCATTAAATCGGGACAATTTTCCCATTGAACTTTTAATTTGGAACTATTACCCCCTAAATTATCAAAATCAGAACAATTTTTGTGTTATGTGGCTCAAAAAATACTGACGTGGTTTTATCATGCGATGTCAGCATTTATCTTAGACAACATCAATATATTTTTGGGTCATTTAACGGAATTGTTGACGTCCGGAGAAAATTATCTTGACTTAATAATATTTGACCGTGAAAGTTTCAAATTAAAAGTTGTGAAAGTTAAAATAGAAAATGGTCATCATGCCATATGTATCAATTTAGTAAAATCCCCTCCCCGCAGCTAAGCAACGGATCGAAATCTATCTAGTGTTCAAATAATATAATACTCCAGTAGTAATGCATTGGATATATGGATAAAGATCAAAGTCTTTGAAGTTGAGAAAACAGGGACCCACAAGGCAATCTTTCCTTAAACAAAAAAGAGGATATTATATAAATAATATTTTTAGTTTGAGTTGCTTGTAATCTACCATCAAGTACCAACAACGGCCATTGCAAAGCTAAGACGGACAAGACAAAGATTGGAAGGCATAAAATATATACCATTTGGGTTATTTGCTGACGTGAAAGCAAGGCAAAGGGCAATGGGCAAGCGATGAAAGCATGGAGTAGACTAGTACAAAAACGCTTGTCCTCTCCTCTTCTCTCCACAACCCACTCTCTTTTCTCCTTTCTTCTTCCCTTGACCTGGTAATTCCTTCTTCTCTGCTTCAAATGATACCAAAATTTTTGGGTTTGTTTTAAATTCTCTTTTTCTTTCTGGAAAAATGGTAGCCTAATTGTTTCTTTCTATATATGTAAGCATAACAGATTGTGTTTCTTTTTATTGCTAAAAGTTAAACTGACATAAGTGCTACTTTTGTTGTCTTGCTTTTTTTGCCACTCTAATTTCTTGGCAATATCTGGGATATATGTATTGATATTTTAGTGTCTGACCGACTGGCTTATTGGTAGGGTGCTGTTGCAGTGACCAGTGTTCAAACTCTAGCAATCTCAATTATTGGAATTCTTTTTTTTTTTTTCTTGGATTTAATGGATACTTTTACCTTAAATTCCTCATTCTATATTTAGTATCAACGGCTTTTTTGCATATGACACACCCTGCCTTCATGCTTTTTTATTTACTTTTTATTTATTTTTTCCTGCCATCTGATAAGAATACACTGTATTATTAGCTGCTTTTATGAATACTGATCGAAGTTTGTTTGTGCTGTCTTTCTTTTAGTTCAATTGATTGTCATCTGTCTTTCTTTCGGTTCAATTGATTGTCGTTTAACTGAATATTCCCCTTTATAATGTTATTAACAAGTGTTTTATGTAATTCCTATATGTGCTTTTCATTGCTGTTCTTGTATTCTGGATGCTGTGAGTAGGCCAATGGGTTATTACAAGGTTCCTAGGAGTGTGCTATTTCTCTGCCTCTTCATCAGTTTCTGCCTTCCATATCAATTTTTAGCTTATGAAGTTGAAGCAGACCAGCCGGTTCAGCTGCTTATAGATGCTTCTGAAGGGTCAGGCCGCAGGATACCTGATACGCTCTTTGGCATATTCTTTGAGGTTAATTCAATCATGCATTTTGATCCTGTCCTAAATATATTTCCTCTAATTATGCATCGGTCTACTTATAAACTTATAATTCAAATTCATTTCATTTACATCTTTAAGCCTTTCTGATGTTATAATATTTCTATTGATTGTTGAACAAGTGCATCCTATCGAAATCTTTGTTCTACAGGAGATCAACCATGCCGGTACTGGTGGGCTATGGGCAGAGCTTGTAAGCAACAGAGGTTTGTTTGGAAACCTTCAAAATTTGAAAGTGGAGAGAAATAATAATAATAAAAAAAGAAATTCTTTCATCTGGATGTTTAGATTTTACAACTGGTGGATGCCACTTATGAAGAAACGTGTGAAGTTCTTAGTTTTTTAGATTGCAAGTTTCATAGATCAATATTTTGGCTAGTCTAGCGTACTTGCTTTATTAGTGTAGAAATGTCTGCCCAACTGCTTATTCAGTGTTTACTTGCTTTATTGTTTTTCTTTTCATTTGGCTTGGGGAGGGAGTATGACATTTGAGGCTGTCAACAAGATGAAGAGCAAGTCTAAACATTTACAAGATGGATCATACATAATTTTCATGGAAGATGGATTTACTTTGGGAAAAATGTTCATGGAATTAATGATTTTTCTTGTTTTAGCATGATTGATTTGCTATTCTGTGCTTCTTGGTCTCTTTCTATTTAGCGTGTTTATCCTTTCTTGTTATTGACTTATTTTCAATCTGTCGGGTTTGGTTGGCTTTTAAGATATCGAATATGTTCAATCACCTTGGATAACTTCATTACTGCATGCATAGTGCAACTCCTTTCAGTCGTTAACTTTTAATATGAGGACACTTGTTGCATATTCTGGTGCTTCCAAAAAGTCTTGTTTTTGAGTTGGATAGATTGGTGGCTGTGAGCTCAGCAGATCTGGTTCGCTTCAAATGGTTGAGTCACAGAAATAGAACTTCGAGATAGTCCTTTTGACTCCCTTTTAAAAATATAAAATATCAGTAAACCATCTCAAGTCTCACCAATATGTATCTGCACCCACTGAGGCAAGAATTGTCAATTTTCGATGATGTTATCTTCTTTTGTTTTTTATTTACTTTTTGTACTTTTTCCAGGTTTTGAAGCTGGGGGCGCTATTATTCCCTCGAACATAGATCCATGGTCAATAATTGGGGATGAGTCATCCTTGATTGTGTCAACAGACCGCTCATCATGTTTTGAACGAAACAAGGTGGCGCTCCGAATGGAGGTGCTCTGTGATAGTGAAGGTGCTCATATCTGTCCATCTGGGGGAGTTGGCCTTTATAACCCTGGGTTCTGGGGCATGGTAAGGATAAATCAACATCATATTAAATACTGTTCTAAATTGTGTTGTGTTTTTAAGTTTGCATGTTTTCACGTTACTTACCTCATGTTTCCTCTTTCACTATCCCTTGCTGAATAATCAAAGTGAAATTTCGACTTAAGGAAATAAACTTTTCTTTGTTAGTACATACTTTAGTTTCATTAGTTGTCCAGACAAGGATTGTAAAACCTCTGGCAGCTTGCTACACATTTTTGTTTCCTTATTTTTTGCTAAGCTGTTTGGCAATTTAATGCCTTCTATGTCTGTACTCATTCAGAATATTGAACAAGGAAAGAACTACAAAGTCGTATTTTACGTTCGCTCAACGGGGGCAATTGACATGACTGTATCATTTACGGACTCAAATGGGTTCTCGACATTGGCTTCTGCTAACATAATGTAAATAACAGATTAATATTTTATGTTTTGCAAGTAGTGATTTCCTTTTCAATTGCTTTAGAGTGCATATCATAATTTCCCTTGCAGAGCTTCTGCTTCTGATGTTTCAAACTGGACAAAGATGGAAGTCATATTGGAAGCCAAAGCAACAAACCACAATTCAAGGCTGCAACTAACAACAACAAAAAAGGGTGTGGTATGGTTTGATCAAGTATCAGCGATGCCTTTGGACACTTACAAGGTTTGTGTTTCTTAGACAAATGACATATTTATGTCTTTAATTTGTTCAGCTAGTAATATCACTAGTTGGTATAGAAACGTAATGGTTTTGAGATTTTTGAACTGGAAATGTCTTTTCATGTTTAAATTACTTGTCCTGGTTTGCAGTGTAAATTATCTCTTTGGAAAGATGATAAGAGGATGTCCAGATTAAAGTATGTAGTAGGTGGCTTGAGAACTCTGTAGATATATAAAAATACAAGAAGCATATGAGATGAAATTTATGTCTAGAGAACTTTGAAATGCAATTGACTTGTCGAAGCAAATTAAAACCTATATGGTTGGAAAAACATTTTCAGAATTGTAGGTTCCGTTTGGAAACTTCACATGCTTTTGAGCTCACAAATGTATTGCTATACTACCAATGAAGTGTTCCTACTTCCTAGTAGGGTGTTTATTTATTTATTTATTTTTTTAAAATTTTTAAAATAGAACAATTGGAGGAACTGCTTTTTTGGCCATCAACTGCATGAACTATTAGTTTCTAGTTCTTTGTTCACGTTGAGTGATTTATAGAAGTTATTAAGTTCTAACTAATGAAGCAGCTTTGTCTTTTGGCTATTACATGAGCTTGCTCTTCATTTCAATCCAACATAAATATTCTATATAATGTGAATATTTTAATTCTTTAATGATCTTGGTGCAGGGGCATGGTTTCCGTAAGGACCTCGTTGATATGCTTACACGTATAAAACCTCGATTTCTTAGATTTCCAGGTATGTACCATGTTACGTGGCCTTTACAGATAGGGTTGGATTGGTGGGTATGTAATCGCTTTGCTGATGGATTTTATGCCCTTGGGGATGTTTTATTTGTTAATTTTTATGATGTTTTCTTAACTTAAATGTCCTGGTTTTCTCTTACTAAGAATAGTTCAATCTTTTCTGTGTTCATTTGTGATATGTGATCTTCTACTGAGACATTCTTTTATAGCCTCTACGCATATTTCAGAGGTGAGCATTGTGTAGATCTGTTTGGGTGACCCTTGGGTTTTGGAAATTTTGGTCCTGAGTCAGTCGGGTCCAAGTTGTTGACTTTGGATTGGGTGATCATTCAGACCGAGTTAGATTTATTAGGCTAAATTAAGCTTTTCAAGTTCACATTTTGTTGGTTGGTGGCATGCCTCTATTTTGATGTTCAATATCATAATGGTAAATTTATTTTTATAAAAAGTCATTAGGTCATAAAAAGACCGAAAGATAGTAAATTAAAAACCATTTGGCCCCAAAAAATTGTTTATAATTTTTATTTGTTGATATTTAATCGTTTTTATTGCACCAAGTATTACCATTTAGTTTACCTTATACTAGCTACATTTATCATGAATGACGGATTAGGGTTTAAAAACATCGGCCTTGATTCCAAAGGTAGAACAGTTATTAATTAGTTTTCTGAATGTTAGAAAATTATAAAGTACTTGAAAACAATGCTTTCATATTAAAATTAAAATATAATTTTTATAAGCAACAAAATGCATAGTTATTGCATACAATTAATTATATTTTATATTTATTAATATGCTCATAGTTTGTGTTCTATTCATTATTTGAAACAAATCAGTAGTTAAAAGAAAATAAAAACAAATTCATTTATACTCAATTTGAATTCAGTTTGGGCGGGATCAAGTTTTTGAGTTTTTCAACTAACTGACTCATAATTCAACTTCATTCTTAAAATGATTATAACATTTTTATATTAATATTTTTATATATGATAATAATTTTTATTGATATGATAATGTCTTTGGCTGGCTTGGGCCATATAATAATTGTTCAAGAATCAAGACCCATGTGCAGCTCTAAATTGGTAATTTGCTGCATCATTTGTGTGTTGGTTCTGATTAATGGTTGCTATCCTTATGATGGGCTTCTCAGCACTATTATCTTAGACATGTTGTAACTTATCAGCCTAAAAAAGCTACATTTTTATAATTATTTTTTGTATTAGGTGGCTGTTTTGTTGAAGGTGAATGGTTAAGAAATGCATTTCGTTGGAAAGAAAGCATTGGCCCTTGGGAAGAAAGACCAGGCCACTTCGGTGATGTTTGGATGTACTGGACTGATGATGGACTTGGTTACTTTGAGTTTCTACAAGTGGGTCTCTATCTCCTTTGTAGGATTTTATTGAGTTCTAAAATTGTGCTGTTTAAGTGAACAACATTTTAAATGTGATTCTCTTCCTGCAGTTAGCAGAGGACCTTGACGCATTGCCAATATGGGTATTCAACAATGGTATCAATTTTGAATATACATTAATCTATTCTTTTGTTTCTTTACTTATTTACATTTTGTCTGTGGTCAATTCACCTTGTGCTTTATTTAAATTTACAGGAATTAGTCACAATGATCAAGTTGATACATCCAGCATTTTACCTTTTGTGCAAGTATGTCTCTGCAATTCTTCGTTTTTTTCCCATGACAGTGGTTTAAATGACTATTTGGTGATTTATATGTATAAGCAACCTAGCTTTAAATCCCACATGAATTTAGTTTTTATATAAGATACCGAGAAGGGAAATGTAATCTATACTTGTTAGAGGTCGCAATTGGGTGGGCAAAACAGGGGTTTGGGTACAATCTTGGATGTAGATTGTTTTGTGTTCTGGTCATATTAGATTTAAACTGCTCACTTTTAAAGTTGAATAAATCTAAGTTTGGGTTATTTTCGGTCCCTTGTATCGAGTTATTTTAATTCAGGGTGGGTTCTTGATATTACCTGTTCAAATTGGGTTAGGTTGGGTTTAGGTGGTTTTTTCAGGTTGGGTCAGCTCGGTGAGCTCTTTGTTTCCAAGTTTATATCTAGAGAAGTAGCTTAAGCTTCTTAATTCGAAAAGAGTGTAGCTTACTTACCCAAAAAAGGTCAAGGATCAGCAGGTGCACCGGTGGAAAAAGTTCTTTAATCTAGTTGATGGAGTGTGGTGGGATGTGGTAGCATTGGTACTAGAGGGTTTTGAGCTCCAGCAGGGCCAGTGTAGCCTAACGTTTTTCTAATCTTTTCTGTTTCCAAGTAACTGAAGTTTATAATGCTTGATAACCTTTTTATGAAATTACACTCTTTTAAAAAACTCTGCCTCTGGGATTAATTACCTTATAAGAAAAAAGAAGTAAATGATTGTTTTAGTACATATGGAAGTATTTGTTCTTCACTATGTCATTCCTTATGATGTAATGATTGCAGGAAGCCCTTGATGGTCTTGAGTTTGCTAGAGGTGACCCGAATTCCAAGTGGGGTGCTGTCCGAGCTGCAATGGGACATCCTGAACCTTTTGACTTGAGATATGTTGCTATTGGGAATGAAGATTGTGGGAAAAAAAAATTACCGAGGTCTGCATACTTTCTATGCTTGCATTTGCATATTTATATGAATTTGATAGTGAGATAGCAATTACAAATGAGAATGTTTTGGTAGGAGTATTTCACAGTGAGTCTTCTAGTTAGAAAAAGTTTAGCTAAAGAAGACAAATGATTATATTATATTGTCCATGCGAAGGTGGATCTAGTATCTAATCCTGGAATATCTGATTTGCAAGTGTATGTAGTGTCTGCTAAATTTTCATGGAGGTTTCTTAGGGGACATGGGAAGCATGCACATTGATTGCTGGTCCCATTGATTATTATTTATATGGAGCAGTTTGCTTTCAAGAGTCTGGCGACTTTTTTCATTTCAGTTATTGCCTGGTTGAACAAATTGGTGCACAAGACTGAATCGTAACGCATAAAATGAGCAGCCATTGCAGTTTCCCAAACTTTTTGCTCCTGCTGTAGTTTCAAGAGTATCAATGTTTGGTTTCCCGTTATGGATGGGTCACAAACGTCTAATTTTGAAAAGTATAGTTGAATTATTGTGTTTGGCAAACCATAGTGAAAAGCCAAAATTTCATCGATCCTTATTTTGAGTGAAATTTTTTCATCCATCTGGCATTGCAGTTGCTTCCAAAAGCCCCCAACCACTTAATTACTTTTCTGCTACCTTAATGCAATGCCAAATTCCGAGTCAAGTGCTAAGTGATAAAGTAATCTCATTTAAAAATTTTAGACTGTTTGGAGACTTTATTTATTATTACTTTATATTGAGCAGGAAATTACCTCAAGTTCTATGATGCTATAAGACGCACCTACCCTGATATCAAAATGATTACGAACTGTGATGGATCTTCTCGCCCGTTGGACCACCCAGCTGATATGTATGATTTTCATGTAAGTTAAGGACACAAATGCACAATGATGATAAAATTTAAAGGGCCTTAGTTTCTTTCCTTGTTTCTTTCATTTCCTTTTGTTTTCTGTTAATAATATGGATGGATGCGACAATAAACAGCTTTTTGCTTGTGTTGTTAATAGATTTATACATCTGCCAGCAACTTATTTTCCATGACCCACCAATTTGATCATACATCACGAAATGGTCCAAAGGTATGCTAATGTGGTTATCAATGTTATTTTAACTATAGATTTCGCTTCTGCTTTATGATTCCTCTCATTCAACACACTCCAGGCCTTTGTTAGTGAATATGCTGTGACTGGAAAGGATGCTGGCACTGGAAGTCTTTTAGCAGCACTTGCTGAGGCTGGATTCCTCATTGGACTTGAAAAGAACAGGTTTTTTTTTTTTTCAACATCAATGTTATCAATTCCTTCCTTTTAGAATTAAGATTTTCAAATGAAATCTTTAGGGTTAAATCACACATTTTAACATCCTGATTTTAGTAAAAGTCCTTATTTTGTGCTAAGCATTCTTGTCTTTTTATTCTTCATTGCTTCTGTAATTTAAACATATCGGGAAAATAAGCAATTAGAAATATGAAAAATTTGAAATCTGAAAAAGAATTAGAATATGAAGCTTGATGAAAAACTGAAGGAATAATGATGTAATTTACTTGAAAAATATCTTGTGCAACAACTTAGATACATTCTTGTGTGACTGTGAAACTAAAGGTGCCGTGGGCCGTGGCTCACTACAATGTCATATACCTAAAATGTGCTTCAGGATAATCTTAATTTTCAGTATAAGCTACTGAAAATTTTATTTTCTGCAGTGATATTGTTCAGATGGCTAGCTATGCACCACTATTTGTAAATACCAATGACAGACGGTATTTTTAACACTGTTCTCCTTTTCTTTATTTTTTTTATTTGAAACTTAAAATTGCCTTACCTCTTGTCACTCTCAATCATGCTAAAAATATGATATACTCTGCTGTTAAAGGTGGAACCCAGATGCTATTGTATTCAACTCCTCTCAGCATTATGGGACTCCTAGCTACTGGGTGCAACACTTTTTTGCCGAGTCAAGTGGAGCAACTCTTCTTAATGCGGCACTCAAAACAAATTCCTCATCCCTTGTTGCATCTGCAATTACTTGGAAAAACTCAGAGGGCCAAAGCTACATAAGAATAAAGGTTTGTAGCATGGAGATTTTTACTCAATTTTCCGGAAATCTGTTCATAGTATTGATTGTCTCATCATATATGGATTGCTTCGTTTTGAGAACATTGATGATTTGGAGTTCACACTATTTTAAAGTCCCATTCATCCAAATCCTCCTCAGATTGTCCCAAAAAGTATATGCATTGCGCAGCATATTTCCGGAAATCTGTCCAGAGTTTTGATTGTCTTATCATATAATAATATATGCATTGCATTGTTTTGGGCACATTGATGATTTGGACTTGTCTTCCATTTTTTTTTTTTTGATTTATGTCTAACTTTATGCAAATATAACGTTTCAGATTGTAAACTTTGGGAGCACTTCAGTGAATCTCAAAATCTCTGTGAGTGGACTGGATCCAAACTCTGTAGAGTTGTCGGGATCAACGAAGACAATTCTCACATCAGCTAACGTCATGGATGAGAATTCCTTTAAGGAGCCAGAGAAGGTAAAAGAGCCATTCGTCCCTGCCTTCTTTTCCATTGTTCAAACATTATTCTCTAGTCTCTACCCTGCTCTTGCAATGGCTTTAGAATTGATTGCATGATAGATGACTTATGACTTAGAGAAAGCCGATAGCCAGTAAATACTAAATAGAATAGGAATGAATGCAACCCAGTTTTTATGATAATCTATTTGGCCACTGTAAGAATTAAGTGAGTATGTTGGTTCCCGGATGGTTTCTTTCAACAAAATAACATAAACTCCAGAAAGATAGGATATTCCGTTTTTGTATCGTCAAAATGAAAAATCAAGAAATGGGTAGAAAATAGATGCTTTGACATCAAAACTAAAATCAACTTTGTTTGTTCGATTTGTGCAGATCGCACCGATTCAAACTCTGCTTGAAAGTGCAGACAAGGAGATGGCTGTCCAAGTTTTACCACATTCATTCACTTCATTTGATTTGTTAAAGAAATCTGTCAGTCTGAGGATCAAGGAAGATGATTCTTCCTCCATATCTTCCATTTGAAAAAAGAATAGTACTAAAAATAAAATGTAATGTATATTATTATTATAGAATAATAACAGTTCATCTGTAGCACTATGTGTGCTTGGTGTGTTTGCAGTTGCAGTTCATCTTTGTACTTTTACTAGTATGTTTATATTATCCATTTAGCAACCTTTTCAAGCATCAAGTGAAGCCTCATATGACAGCAAATTCAGGCAACACTATTTCACTCTTATCAAAGGAAAATAAGCAAGAAAATGCTATTTTCCCTTACTTTCCTACCAAACATAACATCATCTTAATAATCCTATCCAAGTTGAAAGCTAGGGAAGTCACTTGTTTATTGGCAAATATAACATGGTATTTGGGGAAAGTAAGGGAAATATAAACATACTAGTACTTTTACTAGTATGTTTATATTATCCATTTAGCAACCTTTTCAAGCATCAAGTGAAGCCTCATATGACAGCAAATTCAGGCAACACTATTTCACTCTTATCAAAGGAAAATAAGCAAGAAAATGCTATTTTCCCTTACTTTCCTACCAAACATAACATCATCTTAATAATCCTATCCAAGTTGAAAGCTAGGGAAGTCACTTGTTTATTGGCAAATATAACATGGTATTTGGGGATTGCAAATTTTGCATTAAAGAATAAGCAAACAAATTCACACATCTTGTGTATCAAATTGAACCATAGATTCTTAGAAGTAACAAAGAAGTTGAACGAGAAAGCAAAAGGATGAGCAGAAAACCAGCAAAAAAGCTCATACATTCTTTAATTTCTTCATCTTAGAAGGTGGCCAACGTCCCTTCTTCCTCATCTTCCTCTTGCGAACAAGCCGCTTTCTACGAAGCCTTATCTTCTTGGCCAGCTTCATCCTCAACCTCTGCTCTGTCAATTGCTGCTTCTTAGTGTCTGACTCTAATGGCAGCTGTTCCACCGGCAAAGCTTCTGACGGTGGCTGAGCCTCGCCTTCGTCACTTGCAGTTGCTTTTACCGTCATCACCAAACTTTTCTTCTTGTTGGGGATAAATTGTGTACCGATAAAGCATTTCGAGCGAGAATTATCAATTGCTTTCAACCTCAACCAGGAAACTGACACCCAAAAGAAAAAATTTCTTCATTGAAGCTCATTATCAAAGGCCGACAACTGTTCGATGAAAAACCGCAGAGAAGATTAAAGCTAAAAAGGAAAGAGTGGGACTTACTCGGTGAAATAGCGTGAGGCAAGGACGTTGAGCACGAAGAGATTGGAGAAGACAATAGACAGGGAAGTGGGTTGAAGCTAAGGAGAGCCATTTCTTCTGCAAACTTAGTCCCTCTCATTTGGATAAGCCAACTAAATGCCCCCCTTCCCACCCCCCCCCCCC
>AWUE01008655.1:0-14847 GCA_001974825.2 Corchorus olitorius | reverse complement strand
ATTCTACTAATAATAATATTAAAGTTTCCCATTTTCAAACTCAAAATGAATATAATAATGCTAAATCCTCTTTTCTTACTTGTAATCAGCATCCTAATCCTTCTCCTGCTTCTTCTTCTCTCTTTACACAAACCAAATCAAAATTGCTACAAACCCATTTCTCAGCTTCAGGTATTTCTCTCCCTTTCTCTCTGTCTTTTTTTTTTTTTGTATATGTATATTTCCATATCCGTTTATTGTTGTTTATCTCTTGTTTGAATGAAAAAAGATGATGGTTTCTGAGGAAGTAGGGAGTTGGATGAGCAAAAGATTTGATTTTTAAGTTACTCTGTAGATATATCCAATCTACTGGAATTGCTAAAATGGGAATGTGAAAAGGACCTTTTTCAGAGCTTCTCTCCTTTTTTGGATGTTCATTTTGCTAAGTTAACTTCAGCTGAAATCAATTCATCTTTATTTTGAGGGATTGTTCATTGCTTAGTTGACGTATTCAATGGTTTATATTATGTCCTTGAGTGACGGCCAAAAAAAAATTATGTCCTTACTTCTTTTTTTTGCCAGAATGTCCTTGACTAATATTGCAGTGGTTAACTGTTAAAACTAGATAATTTCAATATAGAGGTATCGAGGAAGGGTTGTACTTTCCCTAGGATTACCAAAGTGGGAAATTTTTATAAACACAGAAATCAATCACATTGGATGTATGTAGGTAATCTATGTGTTTGGAGTTTTCTAATTTCATGTTAAATGAGTTTTAGCTTTGGTACTTGAATATTGTTTTTTGGTTGGCTGAATTTTACTACACTATGACATAAAAAAATTTATGTCCTTGACACAGTGGTTAATTGTTAAAACTAGATAATTTCAATATAGAGGTATGAAGGAAGGGTTGTGCTTTCCCTAGGATTTACCAAAGTGGGAAAATTTTTATAAACACAGAAATCAATCACATTGGATGTATGTAGGTAATCTATGTGTTTGGAGTTTTCTAATTTCATGTTAAATGAGTTTTAGCTTTGGTACTTGAATATTTTTGATAGTTGCCTGAATATTACTACTTAATGGCAATGTTCAGTTTGGTTTTATTTTACACCTAGTTCCTGCTCACCCCAGGGCTTCAGTTTTCCTTAAAATTATCACCTCCTTTGTTATTATTCTTCCTTCAGGCAGTAGACATTCTTGGTTGCAAGACAATTCCATGCATCATGATGCTAGCACCGGCAGTGGACTGAGGCAGGGTTCAGTATGTTCGGCTCTTCCCACGAAACCTGCAGAAGTTTCCTCTGTAGAGGACCTTTTTGATTTTATATGCTCTGGTCCACTAGTAGAGAAAATTGGACTAACCCCAGAAAAGGTGGCCGAGTCCATTGACAAGTGGTTGTTTTATGGGTCAAAGCTTTGTCGACTGTTTCAGGTCAACGAACTTTCTCTTACTGTTCCTCAGAAGGCAAGGTTTTATCACTACTACGTACCAGTCTTTGTTTGGTGTGAAGAACAGATATCACAGCATACATCCAAGTTTAAAGATGGAGAAGAGATACCTCCCTTAGTGGTATGATTAAAATTTTCAAGATAATTCAGGCGTCTTCTTCTTTTCCTGCAAAGGTTTTCAAGGCCTCTGTAGCTGTTGCAAATTACTTAACTATTCTTTTGATTTTATTACACTCTCATTTTTGTGTGATGCAGATTGGTTTCAGCGCACCTCAAGGTTGTGGAAAGACAACACTTGTCTTTGCTCTTGATTATCTTTTTAGGATCACTGGCAGGTAGCTAGAAGAGCAATTTAATTTAATATATAGAAGTAATACATATCTCATATGACTCATTGATAATATAAATTCAGAAATTGAAAACAAATGAAATTACTGACATCCACATTAATTTCAGGAAGTCTGCAACATTGTCTATAGATGATTTCTATTTGACAGCAGAGGGTCAGGTATAATTATGGAGAGCTTGGTACTTGCTAAAGTTTCCTCAGTTCTTTATCACATTTTGACACAAATTACATATTGATTATAGGCCAAATTAAGAGAGGAGAACCCTGGAAATGCACTTTTAGAGGTGGCTATTGGTTTCTTCATCTATTTTTCTTAATATTCTGATTTAACAGAGTAACAATTTCTTATAATCTCTCAACTAAGAACTCCTGAGTCAGAAGGGATTTCTTTTCTGATTTCTCATTGTAGTTGCGTGGTAATGCTGGGAGCCATGATCTTCCTTTCTCTGTTGAAACATTGACAAATGTAACGAAGTTAACTAAAGAAGGTGTTTATCTTCCCTCATGTTTCCTTCGAATGATTCATTTTCTTTTTTGTCTATCTCTCCCTGTTTGACTTGGTTTGAGTTATACAGGTATGAAGATGAAGCTTCCTCGATATGATAAAGTAAGCACAATATTACCAACTGTACTTTTTTTGCAATCAATCTTTTTGTTCATTTTTTTTTTTGCTTATGAATATTGTTGTTGTTTACAGTCTGCATATAGTGGGAGGGGTGACAGAGCTGATCCTTCAACATGGCCGGAAGTTGAAGGGCCTTTAACGGTAAGAAAATTTTCAGCTAGAGCAACAGTGTCTGTATTTATATTGTCTGCAAAATAAGATATCATGGACTACTTAACCAAATGTCTATGTGATTTTTTTCAAAATTGTTTACCATAATATGTGAATCATGTGTTAAACAAAAATATTACAAACTAGATTCATTGCCGGAAAGGCTGAAACCATTAGAAATTAGGTAAATGTTCATTTGATTGGCCTTCTATGCTTATGTGAGAATAGTTTTAACTAGTGCTTTTTGTTCCTTCTTTCCCCCCTTTTAGCTCATTTCTTATTTGGGTGGTCAACAGGTTGTTTTGTTTGAAGGCTGGATGCTTGGCTTCAAACCCCTTCCTAACGAAGTTGTTAAAGCTGTTGATCCACAGGTTAGATCTCCAAAGTCTTCAGGGGCACTTTTATGTCCCTGCTGCAGTTTAGCATTATTTGTTTGGGCATAAAGTCAAGCTTATTATTAATCTTACAGCTGGAGACTGTAAACAAAAATCTTGAAGCATATTATGATGCATGGGACAAGTTCGTTCAGGCATGGATTGTTATCCAAATTCAGGACCCAAGTTGTGTCTACCAGTGGCGTCTGCAGGTTGGTTCTTATTTTGAACTACTCCCATCAACATATCATTGTACCCTGAGAACACCCTTTATTCCATAGATTAGTCTCATCACTATTGTTGTATATCTTGGGCAGGCGGAAATTGCCATGAGGCAGGATGGGAAACCTGGAATGACCGATGAGGAGGTGCGTATACATCCTAAAAAATTTTGCAAAACATCCTTGCCCTTTTCAAAAGAAAATAAAGAATCTGATTTTTGAAGTTAATGGTAATGTGAACAGGTGGAGGATTTTGTTTCAAGGTATCTGCCTGCATACAAAGCATACCTTCCTACTCTGTATTCTGAAGGACCAAATGGATCAGATCCAGAACATCTCCTATTAATTGAGATTGATGAAGGGAGGAACCCCATTCTAGGTGTGTAGATCATCTTTTGTTTCTTTTTTTGGTTCAATATCAGTCTCTAATCCAATTTTTGGTTTTCTTGGAGAAGATGCGCTCTCACGTGTAATTAGTTGTAAATTTTCTCATACATCTTATGCAATCGATTGAGATTTTGTAAATGTAACATAGTACAGGTGTCTTCAATGAAATTAAGCATTTGTTTCAGAACCTTTTAGATTTCTTCTTGTAGATGAAACTTAAGGATGAAAATGGCAGCAAATCATTCCGAACTTAATACCCTCTGAAAACAGACCGGTTTATGCACATTGGGAGTTCTTCTTTTGGGTGCATATTAACATTTAACAGGAACCACTCAACAAAAGGAGAATGGCTTTCATCCACCAATATGCCCTATAATGCAAAAATCTTGAAAAGAAGTACGAACTAGCCAGTTACCACACATCTTGTGTTGTGCAGATTTGCAAATTTGGACCACTTTGTACCAATTTCAAGTTCAAAACAGTTTGAACTTAAACATATCTCAAATCATTAACAATTTACAAAGAAGGAAAAAAACACATTTTTTGATTACAAATGAAGCTATAGAGATATAACAGATACAAAGAGAAGGAAATTAATTTATTTAAATGATTTGTCTTTCTTAAGTCTCAAGAAATTCACACACAACAACAGCAAGTCTTGTCTATGCAGCATTCGCAAGCCTCATGGCAGCAGCAGCAGCAACAAAGTGCAAACAAACTGCAAGAAATTAACAAAATCGGGTCGAAAACAAAAATGTCAAAACTGAAAAGAAGAGCAGAAAACAGAGATTTTGAAAAAAGAAAAAAGAACAAAGATATACAAACCAAGCATAGAGGAAGCCTTTGTCTTCTTGGCGTTTCTTAACATGATCATAGTATGAAATCTGTTGTTTTGGTGGTGGATCCATTTTTTCTCAGAAATTTGATGAATATGGAAAAGAAAAAAAGTTTCCCATTAAAATTTATAGTGTAAGGGAAGGGAAAAAGATCAGAATGGCATCTCTTAATAAAGGTCCCTTTGTCTATCTGTTCTTCATTAATTATGGTAGTTAAGAAGATAGTAGTAGAAAAGAGGGTTAGAATGAACTCAATCCCATACTCTTCAACCATGAAAAACATGCTAGTTAAACCAGCCACATGTTAGCTTTAATTATCCCAACAAAGCAGAAATCTGCAACAATCCATCATTTATTTAATTTTTGGCTTCATTCTGGGCCTCATCCACTTTCCTGCATTAAGAGCAACTTTTTCTGCTTGAAAACTGTGAGTCACCGCTGATATAATAACTTGAATTGATAGTTCAAGATTGAAGGCCATTATTAACTTAGGGATTAACTTAATTTTCTACAAATTTACAAGCATTCTTGAAGCTAATCATTTCCCACAAAGTTGAAAAGATCAAATATGACAAGTTCTTGACTCATAAAAATATTTGCCTATCATGATTTACAGAATTGGCCCACTGCCTAAAACCAATCTGTCATTGATATAAATCAAAAGTTTTTTTTTTTTTTTTTGTTTTTTTTATGGTTGACAATTTGCCTCACTTTTCATGCTGGAAGAGAAAGAAAGAACTCACCAGTCACCACAAATAAAAAAAAATTGATAAAAAAAAATTTTGTAGCCATAAATCTAACCATTGATAGAACCTAAGGTTCATCAGTCAGGTCTTGACACTTGGGTTAATTACATTACTTGCTTAGAAAAATAAAATGCAGGATATTTTTCTTTTTCTTTTGAATGCATAATGCTTAATTTTTCGTTATAAAAGGAAAAGGTAAGCAATATTATGAAGATTTGTGCTTCTCATGTTCCATTCTTTGAGTTAGTCAGACATGACATGATGATGATTTGTGCCCAACTATGGGTAAACATGGCAAAGACTCACACACACAATAGTATCTGTTGACCCAACAGTCATATAATGGAATTCTAAGACAGCTTTAAAATTAACCTTGACCAACTAACATTCATATATAAGATAATGAGCATGTAGTGACTAACATCACTAGAAATGGGCAAAGACTATTGTTTCTGTTCATCAAACAGTCACGTGATCTTTTGATACAGTATTGAACTCGAGTTTCAATCCTTGGCAGTCTCAAGTAATCTCAACCACATCCAACTCAAGTATGATGAGAATCACCGCGTAATTTCTTGGAAGCTTAGCTGAAAATTCTCGGTGAAACACCAAAAAAAGTTCATAATACTTAAAAATATATGCCTAAATCCGGCTTCTGCAAATTGTAACATGGGTGAACTGAGGAAGTTGCTAGGAATTTCTAGGATAAGCAATCTGCATATTCTCTGTTCCATCCATCTTGGAGTAGTCTAATTACACATTATTCAAAGTCCCTTGATTGATGATTCATTTTCAAAGTCTACCATTTACCAAGTAGAAACATTTCCATGTTTCAAAATTAGACTAACAAGAAGTCAAGAACTTGGACATAATGAAAACGTTTAGTGCTCTCAACAAGTTTGCCTCAGGACCAATTATAGGCTTAGGAGTTGGGACTGGACTTGAATCCAAGTTGATTCAACTATTAGTTAAGGAGGATATATATATATTTCTACAACCTAATTCTCAATTTCATGTTAATGGGGTCACTTCAATGTTCTAATTTTTGTTAAAACATATTTCAATGCTTGCCACCCAAACAGCAAATCTAATCTTCTAAACTAGTGCTACATTAATAAATTAACATTTCTTATTCTAGAATTATCTTGGAAATTAGAAAGGAATATGCATCATCCAGGTCTTGTTTTCATGATAATTGAATTTTGGGTGGATACAACATTTGCTTGATCAAATATCATTAACCCCTGAATTTGTTTGCTAATTAAGACTAGCCATTGAAATTAAACAACATCATTGTAGTTCTCCAATGAACATTTTAATTGTGGAAGCCAGCTTATATGCAATAATGCAATGATAGGCATGAATATATAGTGTTTGTAGATATACCCTGTTTCTAAACGACCCTTCTCCTTAAAAATTAATAACAAAATGATAAACATGATTATCTTCTCCTTGTGAGAGGAAAATTTGAAGAAAGGAGACATGGAAGATTTTAGGATTTCTTATGCCCACTTTTTCTATTATACTTGGTATAATTATTCTAAATTCATTCTCTTTTGATTGCTAGATCAAATTATGATTGATGAATTCAATATTAGTTATATTATATATAAATTTTCCTGCAAAACCTTGGGATTTTTCATCAATTGATTGTCAATTTCAGAAGCAACAACATCATTGCAAAGAGTAATATAACTTTTTTTGAAATCACTACTATAGTATAACTTGATTTAATGATAGATATATGTATTGAATTTTACCTCAAAATTATCAATGTTATGGCCAAGTTTTGGCTGATCATATCATGAAAGATGGTAATCATCATTTTTTATAGTGAAAGGGAAAATATTATATAGTATAAGGATGTGTTAAAATATTACAAATCATATTGTATCTCACCAAGGAGTGAAAAAGAAAAAATTGATTGATAATCCTGACTGACTGTGGAGAAAAAAGCCCACAACATCAATTGCACTAGGTACATAATGCAAATTATAGAAAATTACAGGCAGATCTCTCTTATTTATTTCTTCTTTCATTTGACTCCCTACATCTAGTCAAAAACTCTGCCCAACCATGTTCAATGGTAAAAAGTTTTGAAAAAACCAAAACAAAAGATTAGAAAAGCTTCTGTACAGCAATTATCAATCCTTCCTTGGATGCTTTAATAAAAGGCTTAATTTAGCTTGAGCATTTTGGAGGTGTCCTTGGAGCTGCATCAATAATAATAATTACCACAAATTAGTACCAGAAAATAAGGGGTTAAAAAGCAAAAATTATTACTACTAATAAGCATTGATTCATAGCATGGAAAAGATAATTATAGATTTAAATCCTTACCTAATCCAATTGCCTCTGTGCTTTTCATTAACCTTAGGCGTTTGCATGATTCAACAAACATTCTGTTAAAACAAAAAAATAGCAAAAATTATTAGTAATGAGTATTGATTCAAATGAAACTTCAATTAACATCCGAGATTTCTAATATGAGGGATTCGAACTCCTACACTTCGAATAAAAATGTATCAACCACTTAAGTTAAATGTTCGAGTGCCGAATGCCCCTTCATAAATTAATTAAAATATGATAATAAGGCTATTTTTAGTAACTTACTGCCATGGTACATCTCCAACCAGCATCCAATCTCCATCTTTGTCCTCATATGTAGGCACATACTCAATTCCATTAACTTGGTCTACAATTTTCTTTTCATTCAAATAATTCCCTGTTCAAACAAATCAATTCAAAGCATAAATACCCCAAAGGAGATAACAATCATAACCATTAAAAGAGAGATTATAAAAAATACATAAGAAATTAGTATAATTAAAGATGTAATTAATTATATAACTTACTTATGGTGAAACATGAGAACATGTCTTCAAGAGAACTCAAAAGCTGTTGATAACTGTTGTACATCTCAAGATCAACTTTCCTCAAATATGGAGCTCCATCTACTGCCACTTTCACATATTTGCAACTCTTCATTGCATTTTTCCGGTAAGCTCTCACCGGCGGCCAACCCACCACTTGTGCTCTATATAAATTCATCAAAAACCACTTTTTTCTGTTAATAAAATTATCAAACACTTTGCAGTCGACACAAGAATTGTATAAGTTTTGGTAACTTACTTTGAAACAGGAGATTTAGCAGCTTCTTGGACATCATCATCGGACTTGACACAATCTTTGTCGCCGAGTTTTAGATCAACGGTCTCCAAAAATCCCCGTTTAGTACCCAGTTTAGCTCCACCATCCGATGTTGTACTCCTAGACTTTCCAGGCAACCCCAAAGTCAATTCGGTATCAAAATTCAACCCGGCGGAATCATTTTCCGGTAACTTTTTCCCACTTTCCGATGACATTTTCCGTTTTGTTTCCTCAAAAAAAAAAAGTATTTTTCAGAAACTGGCTGCTGGTATACCAAAAAAAATGTGAAAAGGTTTATGTGACCAACACGTTTGGCTTGGTACAGGGGAGTCTCAAAGAAATATATAAACGGGAGAGAAGAATCTGACAGCCAACGATGTTGAACCACTCTTAAAAGGACACGTGTTAATAAAAGAGCGGTTGTGATTTGTCCATGTAGGTGACAGGAATTATATGACGGGAAGCGTGTGCTTGTTTTTTGTTTGTGTGATTTGCTGAGTGCTTTAAAGTTTGGGCAGGTTGCCGGTCGGGCCGACCACCGATCGCTTTCATTATTATTTTTTCATTTTTCTAAGATTTATGGACTTTAATTCAGTGTTTTTGTTAGGACAATAAGAGATTTGCTATGATTATGTGAATCTTGCAGTTCCATTATAGCATTTTTTTATATATTTTATATATTTTTGTTTTTCAATTACTATACTTTATGTAAGTATTTTGAGAGGTAAATTCCTTATTTTTTATACTCCATTTTATGGATTTATTTTTAAAATTTTAATTTTTAACTTTTTTTCAATATGAAATCTCCAACTCCAAGTATTAACTTGAACTTGAAGTGATGATTGTTTAATTTATAGCACTTTGCTTTCTCTCGAAGAGGATCATACACTAATCCGAAAATACTAGAGACTATTAAGAGTTCAGCACTCTAGTAGACCATATGGTAATTGATAGCATACTTTTATTATTGAGTCTAATATTAATGAATATTTCTATTGGTTATTCAATTTTTTTCTTTTGCATTTCAAATATTTTTTTGCTCCATCAATTTTTTTCAATTTATCCCGATTGATGTGGCACAAAATCTAGCTACATTTTTTTTAAAAAGTTTTTTAATATAAATGCTAAAATTTTGCATGTTAATTGTGTTACAACATAAGGTGGTAAATCCTTAACCCTAACCTTAAAATTTATGGTTAAAATTTACATCATCTCATGATTCTGTGACATCACTTATATATGAAATGGAATTTTGGTGTGATCATTTTTCTAGAAGAAAGAATTGGTCATGTTAGTTGCCTTGCTTTACCTTTACCTTCTTTTCATTATAGAAAATGTTGCTCTTTAAGCGATTCAAAATTTCCCTCAATCCATAAAAGCTAGACAGCTAATTAATCTCCCTTTTAACACCATTAATTTTCTTAAAAGATCCCCATTCCACTAAAGCAATTGATCTATTTTAATACCTTTAAGCAAAGTTTTGTTTTATAATTTTATTTTTTTAGTAATATTCCAATCTAATTTAAGTAGTAGCTAGTAGTAATTTTCAAGTTAATACCTAACACCAAATCAACACCTCAAAATTTCCCTCATCACACCATCTACACCAAATAGGTGGTTGAAATGTCACCTTAAAACAAGAACAAATAGAAGTTTTTAAAAAATATTAAAAAATGCAATTGATATTAAATAGTATCAAATTATACTTATGAGAAGCTTGGAGAGTATTCTTTAAAGTTACTAATTTAAAGAAACTTATTATTCTAATGTATCCAAATTACACTATCATTGTTATTTCATCTAACTATTGTATTGTATTTATCATTTTTGAAATTTTTCCTTAATAAAGACTACTCCTATAAATTACTAAAAAGCTTAAATAAATTTGTATTTAAATTATTCTATTTGATTAAATAAATAGATTAAATAAAAATTCAAGAATTGAAATTATTAATTTATTATAGTGGAAGTCTGAAATTTGTGAATTTCTAATTATAGAAAGGGACCCACAAAGAAGATACATGTGAGGGAATAGAGAGGTTAAGGCACAGAATCAAAAGAGCATGAAAATAGTGGGACCCATATGTTGGGGGTTCTTTTAGTACAAGTCAACTTTACGCTAGAGAGAAGACCCAGCCCCCTTGCCCTTGGGTCCCACTACTTCCATGTGACCATGTTTCTTTGTCGGCTTTTTATTCTCCTCCTTTTTCTTCCAATTTTCTTTTTCCTTTAAAGAAAATTCTAATAATATTGTTATTATGAAATTTTGTTAACTCTTCTTTTAATTTAATTTCTAAGCTTTTAATTTGATCTTATTACTCCCTCTATTTTAGCATAAGTACTAGTGATTTACTATGTGTTTTACCCAAAAAAATTACTATGTTAAGTAAACATTTTCACATGTAATGCATTATTTTTATTTTTACTACTCCTTTTGATTATCTAATTTCTCTTCCAATTCTATATTAAATTAAGCATATTTATTGAAAGAATTTTAATCTTTTTATACTTCAATTTTGGAAGTAATTAGCTAGTCTTAAACCCATAAAATTTAAATCAACAAGAGATTGATTCAAGTGGTTTGGTACTTGTTATACTTAAATAAGGTTTTCGATTCGAGTCTTATGAATGAAGAAAATCATTGTTGAGAGAGTTTTACCCTCATAGTAGGTCAATCCGATTCGAACAAGCTTAATTTGTAAATTTACCAAAAAACCCATAAAATTTAAGGATATCCTTAACTAACTAAAGAGGTATATATCCTTGATTTTTTTCTATTTTGATAATTTCCCTCACCGTGTAATTTTTTTCTTTAATTTTGATTTTTGAGTATATATATTTTTGAGAAAAATAAAAACAACTACTTTTTTTTTTTTAATTATTCACCAATTTATTCAATATTGGTAGACTACTAGTAAACACAATTTAACAAGCAGCACGTGGCGGATTTTAGCGGTTGCAGCCCCCGCGGCTAATAGTGAGGGACACAACCGTTGTTTCCAAGTTTCTTCTTACATCATAACCGGGATATGCGGGTCACCTTGTCTTTTCCAATAATTTAATGTCTTATTACTTCTTTCGTCATATACTAGTACTAATTATAGTATATATATATATATAATGAGAAAAAAATTGAAGGGATAAATATTATTTTTTAAAGTTAATTTTGTTCGAATCAATTCATCATGACATAAAATCATAAAATATTTAATTTTGTTTATTTATGAGACTCGAATTCAAAACTTTTGGTAAGGAAAATAAGTGTCGAACCACTTAAATCAATCAACTATTGGTGACAAAAAAGAAATAGAGAGTATTAGTTTGAGTACTAAGTTCAATATCTTGTAAATAAAATTTCAGATTGATGGATAATCTTTAATCTTTTGTTATAAAAAATTTCAGATTTGAATATATGAATAAAGAAAATTGACTTTAATTTGTTCATCATATAGTGTCAAATTCTTGATTTTAAATGATATGATATAGTCTATGTTCAAAACTTTTGGTCTGATAGTAGAATGCTGAACTTTTAATTAATTTCAATAATAGGATTCAACCCATAGCAGCCAAAAGAAAAAAAAAGTTTAATAAGTTCAATTAAATGGTGGTTTAACTCATGCTAGCATCGATTAATGTGGAATGGAACATCACAGTTATTATATAATTTATACACTCAAAATTTGTGTTTGGTGCAATGACTATAGGTATAATAGGATTATGTGTATAAAAAATCATAAGATCTAATAAAATATATTAATTGTAATTTATAATTTCATGAAAAAATCAATTTATAACAACAATTCAAAATCATTAGAGAGAGAAACTATATATTATTGTGATTAATTATATATATAAACTGAAAAACACAACTATATGAACTAATTCATATGTATATATATGTTAAAAATGTAACATATGAGTAATATACTAGTATCACCTAATTAAGCATATATATATATATATAATTAAAACTGAAAAACTATGGAAAATGAGGGAAAAGAAGAACATCATTGGATAGAGAAAGTGCATTTCATTATTTGACCATAAATCTTTTCTTTACATATACTAATTTATTTATGGCAAAAAAAAAACATATACTAATTTATTATGTCTTCTTTTCAACACATATCACTCCATATTTTGTAGACAAGAAACCATATAAATCAATTCGAAAAATTCCCACATAATCATAGAGTTGATTTAGAAAGGAAACAGAAGGAATGAAAATCAACAATGTGACTTGAAATAAGGGATTGGTTTGCTTCCATAATTCAACATCTTTATATATATAATGCTTTCAAGATTTCCCATTAAATCGACTAATTTGTCAAATGTTCTCTTCATGAAACAAAGAAAAAATTGACATAATCATTGAAACAATTAATTGAACATTTTTTTAACAAATAGTATCTTTTAAGGGCATAATTAACAACCATATGCTAAATAAAAAAGCTAACATAATAGTTTGCCAACATAATCAAGTACTTAATTTGACGAAGATTTAATAAGATGATATTAAATTATAAAAATGCAATTTTTTAAGATGAAATCAACATATATATGTACTTAATAGATATTTTATTTTTTGGTATATTTACAAGATTAATCTTATTCGAGCCAAATCAGTTCATTTTCCGCGTAAAATATAGGAAACAATGATTTTCTTCTTTCACAAAATTAACTCGAACTCGAAACCTTGTTTAATGGGAACAAGTACCGAACCACTTCAATTACCACCAGTTTCTAATCTTCGATCATATAGAATGAGAAATGACAGAAAGGAGTCATAAAAATGGGAAGGCCAAGAAGTTGATGGTGGTGGCCAGGTGGGTCTATACAAAGAATTTAGACATATAATTAAGCCCGAAGTGTGTAAACATGATATAAAGGTAGTTTCTGACTTAGTAGAAATTATACTCAAATGAATCCAATTAGAGAGGGAAAAAGGCTCAAAGATCCATGACCTAATTAATGTTTGCATGCACATCAACTTCTTCTTCTTTTAAGCAAACATTGCAAATTTCCTCACTCTTCTCGATTTGTTCTGATTCATCAAATATGCATGTGAATCTGGTTTTTTCCATATGGTTCTCCTTTTCAACTATAAAAATGGAGAAAAGGAACCATTCTAGAAACAAATTATACTATTATTCAAAAGGTTGGGTAGGTTGGGTTTCATAAACTTCAAGAAATTTTCCTTTCATGGGGAGAATTTTCATGGAAACTCTCTTTGAATGTGATCATATATATTATAAATTAAGACTTTTCTTTGCTTGCTTTCAGGATTATATTGTTAGTTAATGTTAATTAGAAGAACTCTATATAGGAATCTGATCCATTTGTTTGGCTTAATATAATACTATAAATCACAGTTTCTTAATCTTGTGAATTTGGAGTAATTTGCTCTTCTTAATTAGCAGGACCGAACTTAAGATTCTTCCAATTATTTTAGTCAATTGCGGTAGTCTCTGGGAATCAATTCTTTAATAACTGTCTGATGATCAAAATTGAACAGAAAAGGGCTCTAAAGTGGACCTTATTCCATGAATTATAAGTTCGAAAATTTATAATAGAAGGCTGCTCTCTTCAAAAATTGGGAAAAGGAAAGTGCAAGCCCAAGACTTAAACGTGTCATGGTCAAATCTCATCAGCAGATGGGTGAACCATTTGGGTCAAGTCTCAGGTTTTGAAAATGCATGTGTGTTTGTACTTCAAATATATTCCTTGACTTTGATTATCAATTTATCATATATAAGCATATATTATTAGGAATATATATTACATAGGAAATGGAGAAAAATTATGAAGCTTAATTAATTAATTTATACAAATGGCTCTAATTAACTAACTAAAACCCCCCAAACATATCTTTCTAACTAAGATAATGTTACCTTAATAATTAAGGATGTTAAGTTGAGCTTTGTATATACTATAAAACTATTGGTCTTGTTGGACATTTTAAAGTATGTATAATTGTATATTCTACCACTATATATTCCAACTGCAATATGTCGGAAGTGAAAGTGATAAGAAAAAATATTGTTAGGTTTGTTAGTTGAATTTAGAATATGAAGTTAAGAGAGAAAAATGCAGATTAGATTCTGTATCAGGAATATAATTAAGCTAGAAATTAATTAAGGAATTGAGGCTAATCATGTGCTAACTTTCCCTTTATATTATAGATTATATGAATATTCAAAAGAATATGGTACATGGGTGGGGGAGTACTTCAAGTTCTGCAAATTCTCCACTTGCTTTTGTTTCAGTTCATAGAATATTAATTGACCTTCAGTTTGTGTCCTAGATTCAGGTACAACATGGGCTTGAATATACCTAATAAGGAGCATGGATTTTCCCTAGCAACTAGCAACCAGTTTTTGTTCTTGTTATTGTTGCAGACTTATGATTAATTATATATATACAGGATGATAATATTATTAAAAAATATATACATTAATTTAATTGTTTAAAAAGCATCCAACTTATAAACACAAATTGGTAATATATATGTGAGAGACACAACTTTAATATAATTATTATCAACTTTAACCTTCTCTGGAGGTAGTCAATTATGTGGG
>AWUE01008586.1:0-10456 GCA_001974825.2 Corchorus olitorius | reverse complement strand
AATAGGATTGACCAAAATTGGAGAATTGAAGATTTGGGAGACGATGGGAGGGAGAGAGTTATAGTAGGAATATTATCTCTTTTTTGTTAATATGATATTATTAAAAGTTATTGATATTTATTTTTAAAATAATAAAAATCTAAGGAAAATAAAAGCACATGTTTATCCTTTAAAGGAATATTACAATTTTAAAATTAAAAAAAAAGTATTTTAGATATTTCAAGATTTTTGAAGTTTAATATAATATAAATATATATATATATATATACACTAGTTATTCTTTTTTTTTTTGGGTGAAAATCTGCCGTCTGCACTATTTATTCTTGCTCCTTTCTATTGCTCAGTACTCTTTTTATTTTAGTTTGGCAACTAAAGCGTGTTTAATTTGTTATACAGACTAGTTTGATTGGCTTTTATGTCATGTCATTATATGTTATTAGAAAGAAAACTGGGTTCATAAGAATTTCACTATAACGATGGAGAATGGACAGGGAGTTCAATTTAATACGAGTCTTCAAAGACACTCTGTGGAAGACAAAAATTGGCCTTTGGGTTCTTTAGAAATTGTACGAAAGCCTTTATCTGTCGTCCAAATCTGGTATAGCACTATATAGAATTTATGTTCCAAAAAATTTGAGTCCAACTACCAAATATAGCTTAATTAGCTATTTATACTATACGAGATACTTTTATGTTTTTCCTCAAACCAACTAAGGTGAGAAAATAATCCCATAATAATAACATAGTATTAAACTATATATAGTATATATTAAGAAATATTTCTTTCTTGTTGCCATGAAAAAAAAAAAAAAAAAACTCTCGGAATTTAAGTTGAATTAACCTTTTATATATATTTCCTTGTTAAACAAGACTAGTAAAACTTGGGTAATGCAACCCCTTTTAGGATTAGGAATGACACCGCCTCTTTTCTTTTATATATTAACTTATTAACAATCCCTCATTCAGAATAACATTAATTTAATCTTGAGTAATCAAAGATCATGGCGACGTCTTCAAAGAATTCAGATGGTTTTGATGAGAACGATGATGTTCAATGGTTGAAACTAAAGGAAGAAGTAGAAGCAGAAAACAAGAGCCAGATAGAAAACAAACTCATGGCCATAGTGTTGAAAAAGTTTAATGCTCGTGTTGCCATGGAACGCAATCGAAGGAACAATAAGGAGACGGAGAAGAAGAAGAAGAAGATGGTGTTTGAGGAAAAGGGTATCGAAAATTATTGCCCTAAAGAGAAGGAAGAGTTGGTAATTATGAGAAAGCCGAAGAAGCAGAAGATTATAATTACAGGCCGTGACGATGAGAAAAAGCTGAACACAAAAGTAATGACGAAGCTTCTTAAATTAGGGTTAGAACCGCCTCCCGACATGCCAGAAGCTTTCAAGACTTGCATTGAAAACATGGGTGGGACAGACATAAATCTGGTAATTCAGAAAATTATAGAGCAAACAGATTTGAAGAAGCAACAGAATCGTCTGTCGATGACGAAGAAACAAATTAGGAGTAAGTTTTTGAATGAAGAAGAAGAAGCAATGTTGAATGTAGTTCCTAATAACGGAATTGATGTTACATTCATAGAACCATGCCTTAAGGTTTCTGAATTGCACTTGACGACTTGGAATCTTGGAACTGGGAAACCTTCGTTTATTTTTAACAAGCAGTGGCATCAGATTGCCATGGAAAATTCTGATAGTCTCAAGCCAAAGGCAGTTGTCCAAGTCTGGTCGTTTCGCCATCCACCGGATTCAAAGCTTGGGTTTGCCATGATTAAGGTTAAAGATGGGGAGGATGGTCACATAATTGATGAGGCAATGGGTTGAAAGTTCAGTTAATGACAAGATTCTGACAATTGCAACAACCGAAGGCCTTCTTCTTTAATTATATATATATATAGAGAGTATTTTTTTCTTCCATATGTACTTAGTTCCCAAAGATATATATATATATGCTTGGTTTCTGGCTGATGAATGGTTACTGTGAATGTGTTATTGCAAAATTCCATTGCCTTATGTTTTCCAAAGTTTGACATGGATGACTAAGACTCCATAAACTTTCCTACTAGAATATATTTTTGGTAAACAAATATTTTCAGCATATAGACTACATTCAAGTCCAAGTAAGAAATTGAGATTGAGTTAAGAAATAAGCTGCAACAAGTCCAAGTAAGAAACATTCCTTTCAAAAATCAATGATCAAAATTGCCAAATGCTGATAAGAAAGAACTCAAAACCAAAATAAGGCAAGCATGTTTGAGAGGGTCATCTTTCCAAGCAATAACTAACTATAGAAACTACTTATAACAGAAAACTGATTAAGTGTTGTAGCTCTAGAAGTTCTGCATATGTTTACATATCAAAGGGGCATAAAGGACAGATACCATACAAATGAGAGATGAGTAGTGTGTAGAACTAATTAATTTAATCACTTACAAGGACTCCTATAGTAACATTTGTTGTATTAGTAGTAAGAAACTGGATAAAGTAAATTTTCAAATGCAATCAAGTGTATAAGGATATACAAAGAAGTTCCCAATTACTTACCAAAAGAAGAGTGGAGATACTGTGTCAGAGTCAGACAACTATATATACCTGACATCTTCTCAGTTTTCTTCTTGCTCTGTTTTGATTCTGATTCAGTAAAAGGAGATTCTGATTCAGTCTTTTTTTTTCCTTGTTTGGGACCATTTTTCTTGTTGACTCTAATAAGCAGGTGGAAATAATATGCCGTTTGGCTGAGAAGTAAGAACAGAACCTGTTGTAAGGATTACAACAATTTGCAACCCTTTTCAATCTCCTACTTCCAGCACCCTTCTTTTGACTAGCTTGTCATACGTTTTCACCTTAGTTTTGCCTTTCAGCAGAATGTCCCAGTTCCATTTTAAGACAACTTACCATGTTCAAAGCAAAATATAGCTATGTAACCTATAAGCAAAGATGTTTGTTAAAAAAAAAAAGATGTTTGTTCTTACATAAAAACCTGAAAAACAGAAAGAGACAAGTTAAAAATAATTTAAATGCCTAGGTTCTCAAATTTTACTGCAACAATGTTTATCTGATTGTGGATTTCTCATCAGAGTCAAGTCACTATAACTTCAACACCATTATAATGTTGAACAATAAAATTAAAACAAGAAGAGGAAGAAAACTGTCATAACTCATAAGCAATACCATCATTGTTGTCTTCACAGGAGAGAAGATTACAATTGCCACCCTTCCTCTCCAAAAAGCAGGGGTTTGCTCAGAATATTGATCTTGAAAGTGTGTTTCTTTAACTTTCCATGAGAAAAATCCAGCAATTGCAGTTGCCAAATGACAACTTGAAGAACACATTAACTCTTGTGTAATTACTGTGATCTAGAAGAGGAGGAAACTTTAGAACACCTATTTCTGAAATGTGATGCTGCTAGATCAGTTTAGCTTGCCACTTGTTTAGGTCTAAGAATTGATTCTTTTAATGTGACAACTATATCTCAATGGATAATTAGTCTCTGGATGTCTCAACTTCAAGAGGAGTTAATTTGCTAGTATTTTAAGGGCAATTTGGTGTCACAACTCACATGGGACTCTGCTAGTATTATATCTGAATTGCCCATCAATTCTTAGACAAGTCTTAGGTGTCTCACATGGGAGTTTGCTATATTATATCTGAATTGCCCATCAATTCTTACACAAGTCTCTAGATGTCTCACGTGGGAGTTTGCTAGTATTTTTTGGGCAATTTGGTGTCAAAGAAATAACTTGTTATTTACAAGAACACCTATCTTTCTTTTTTTTGATACAAACAAGAACACCTATCAAGTACCCTATATATATGAAATACTATATATGCATGCTACAAAGGTTAAGGAGAAATGTAAAGAAGCTTTCTCGATGAATTCTATTATAAAATCTCTATTAGGAGGTCTAGACAAGTCCCACCTAGCAGAATTTTGAATATTTCATCCTTATAGACATTAAAAAAAACGGAGGAAATCGATTATATTACATTAATAACATGGAGATGGGCAAATGTCATGCTTACAGTAGTTTGGGATACTTTAATAAGAAGATATAGATATTACATTTAGTTAATGTTTGGTATTCTTTTCAAGATTACCGTGGTGATTTAATAATATGGTGATTTTATTACTGTAGTAGTTCTATCACTGGTGATTTATAATCACCATGTTTGGAATAGTTTAATTAATCACCAGTGAATAAAAATCATCATGTTTGGTGTGATTTGAAAATTAAATATACAATTGAATAAAAATACCAAAATAACCATATATTTCAAAATTCATATGCTATTTTATTTTCTTATATAATTTAGTTAATCAATAATTAAAAACTTTTTTTTTTCTAAAATGATGCTTATAAATTTTTATTGAAATAAATTTTTTAATAAAGAAGTGAATATGACTTGTCAAATGCAAATAAAATTGTTTTTGAAATAATGATGACATAAATAACCAAGGAAAACAACTAAATATAGGTTACCAACTAATTTTAAATGAGTAATAACTTACTATAATTTAGTATCATGAAATAATTATTAGTATTAATTTACAAGAAAGAAATTTTTTAAATACAAATATAGAAAGGATAAAGTTGTTCACAATTTATTTTTTCTATCATTGTAGCTCGGTGTAAAAAAGGATGGTAATCACATCATCCTATAAGGGGTGATCTAATCACTGTCGGTGATGTTAGATCACTGCTTCAAGTTTTTACCAAACACGTGATCTAATCACCGAATGTATATCACCCTCCATCTAGATATTATTCATGTCCATTCGTGTTAGTTTTTTTTTTTTTAAATTTCAATAGTGGTACAAAGAATTTTAATTTTATGAAGGAAAATGTCAGAGACTAAAAGGGTTTTTAATTTTGGGATGGGAGAAAACCTTGGATAAAGAGGGAGAGTCATTAATTCAGTATTATCCTAATATATTATTTTGAGTGAGTGAAATTATTAATTGTACGTATTAATTAAGTATTATCCCAACCAATCGATTTTGTAAAAAAATCTACAGTTTGAAGATAATTTGAACAGTATGGTATAAATTAGTATTATTTACTTTCAAATCAATTCTATTGGTTATTTATAAAATGAGTAGGTGACATTTTAATAGATTGAAATCTCTAAGTTAAGGATGCAACTAATACGAAAATAATTGGCACTCAAACATTGTACTCCTATTATAATAAAGAATAAAGAACCATAATAGGTAGAAGTTAAATTATAAAAAAAAATGGTGTAAAGATGTTATGTTATTGATTTGGTTAATATTGAGTTTGGTTTTTTGGTCATTTCAATTTTGATTGTTTTGTTATTCTCATATACTTTTAAGGGCATTTTTGACTTTCTAACATTTTAAATTATAATATAATATATAATATAATATATTTATAAATGGTTTGGTTGAGTGGTCTATTTAACATTATATAATTTTCATTCTGGATATCCGATCAAGGTGATTCAAGTGTCTATTAAAAGGTTGTTCCATGATCTACAACTTTCATGAAAGACTCGAAAACTAAATTTAATGTTTCAAGTATCAAAAAAAGCTTCTGAATAATTAGTTGTTTCGGTTAATGGGAATGGACGATCCACTTAGTATAACATTGCTTTTGCTCCAGATGTCTTATTGAGCTGATTCAAGTGTCTCATAAAAGGTTATTTTATGATCTACAACTTTCATACAGGACTCGAAAGCTAAATTTTATGTTTCAAGTATAAAAAATACTTCCAAAAAATTGATTTTTTCAGTTAGCGAGAATGAACAGTCCACTTAATAATACATACTTTTTGCTCCAGATGTCCAATTGAGGTGATTTAAGTGTCTATTCAAAAGGCTGTTTCGAGATCTTCAACTTTCATTTGCTCCAGATGTCCAATTGAGGTGATTTAAGTGTCTATTAAAAGGCTGTTTCGTGATCTTCAACTTTCATGTAGGACTTGAAAGCTAAATTTTATTTTTCAAATACCAAAAATGCTTTTGAAAAGTTTATATTTCGGTGGATTGTATATTTAATATTTATAAAATTTATTCTCCCTATGTACTATAAAGTTGACTTAAACAAATTGTTCCATAATCTACAAACTTTATGAAGGATTCAAAAGCTAAATTTGATGTTTCGAGTATAAAAAATACTCCTGAAATATTATTAGTTTGAATAGATGGTCTACTTAATATTATAGAGTTTTTTGTTCCAAATATCTCTGATTTAGGTGTTTCGAATCAAAGTATCCATAATCTACAAACTTTATGAAGGATTCAAAAGCTAAATTTGATGTTTCGAGTATAAAAAATACTCCTGAAATATTATTAGTTTGAATAGATGGTCTACTTAATATTATAGAGTTTTTTGTTCCAAATATCTCTGATTTAGGTGTTTCGAATCAAAGTATCGATTAGAAGGTTACAACTTTTATGAAGAACTCAAAAGCTAAATTTGACACTATTTGACTTGGTTTTTTCATTTTTTCAATTTCATTCTTTTTTGTTTTTTATAATAGCTTTTCGATATTCTATAAAATAGTGGACTCCTTTAGATAAAATATACTAAAATTTATTGCCATTGAGTCCAAATTTATCAAAACACATGAATCAAAGCAATTAAGTAGCGTCCTCATTTGACAAACTCATTATTGAAAATTAATTAAAAGTTATAGCATATCAACTGTAAGAACATATTAATGCAGCGTAACACGCGGGTTCTTACCTAATTTATATATAGGTAGAACGTAGACTGTGACCGAAAACGTTTTCAATGATCAAGTACTAGAAAGATTAGAAGACTATACGGTGTAAATTAGAATTAGTGGGAAAAATTGACAAATTGGTCAGGGGGACCAGATTTCTATGTCAGAACTTGAAAGTTATCCCGTCTGAGTGTAGAAAATTTGGATCTAGTGTTTTCCCAATGAGCTTAACTTGGACGTATCTTGATTCTTGAGTCAACTCTTGTCTATACTTATCTTGTCTTGGATATACATAAAACTCCCAACTAGCATATATATAAGAATAAATATATTTGTAAAGTTGGAATTAAACGCTCAAGTTGATTGAGTTCTCTTCTATATAAAGGAGATGAAGCAAGAAGGGGTTCTAACATATCCAAATCCAATATTTACCATTAATATCAGAAATATTTAGAAAGAAATTAATGGCGATGGAGTTGATGAAGAGGAAGGTGCTTCTTTTCCTCTTTGTTGCAATGGCTATACTTGCAGCCATGGTCACTCCAACTGCATCTCAGTGTCTCTCAAAAGGCACACTTTGTAGTTCTATAAGCTTACCGTGCTGTTCGCCTTACTCGTGCAAGCTATTTGGCGTAAACCGGGCGTGCCAGTAATTAGAGGGTATCAACCTTTTTCCTTGTGTCGTCCTTTGTTTGCTTTTGATGTTGGAATAAATAGGCAATATTTGATCCATGATTTATAATGTTGCCTTCCTTGTCCTTGTTGTAAGGGGTTAGTAATAATATTATTATATTAATTCTAACTCTATTTTTAATGATCTTCTCCCAATCTGCTTTCCCTTTTAAGTTTTATATATATGATCATGAGGGAAGTTATCTCTTATTCTCCAGTCTAATATTGTCATCATCATGTATACTTGAAGAAGAATAAAATAGTTCTCTAAATTAATTAAGTATTAATTATTTGCTTTTTTTTTACTCCATCTGGTATTTAGAGTTTTGCTCTGACTTATCCAGATCCGACCATAAGAGCTGCTTAAGCTGAAACAAGTCTCTGCTAATTAACCACTTATCCAACACCACGTCGATGTTTTTTTTTTAAAAAAAAAATTTTTTTTTTTTATAACAAGTAGTATAACTTCGCTAGCCGAAAGCTGAATAGGAAATGCAAAATAATTTAGTATATTTTAAAAAATAAATTGTTGGATTTAATACTCTAATAATATGGATCATTGCAACCGTCAAATTTCCTCTGTTTTATTTATGAAGAATTAACTTAATTAAAACAGATAAACATGCAAAACAGTAGAGTTATAAACTCTCTTGGCATCTGATTTTGCCTCTTATAAGCGAGAAAATATTACAAAAGCCTAAAGTTGAGGAAAAAGAGAAAGAAAACCGATTTACAGATCATTCCAAGTCCTTGTCAAAATTTCATAATTAAATTTTCAGATTTTTCATTGTTTGAAGGGTGAAGGTCACATCACATCCCAAGTCAAAGCACAAACCAAAGAATGGGAAAATTCTTCATAATTAAGACAATCTTATCAAAGCAGGGCAACTAGAGAGTAACCCTCTCACAAACTTGTCCGAGGAACATTCACAATAATGGAGGAGAGAGGAATGAGTCAAGGAGCTTAATTAGAGGGAAGACTAAAGAATAAGTCGATTAATTACACTAAAAAGAACTAGAGTCTGGGATTCCAGGTGAAACTAGGAAAGCAAAACTGTCCAAACCCTGCAACACTTCCATCTGTTGAATACTTAAATCAAAAAGCAGACAACTAATTAGAACAAAAGCAAAGTGATAAGGTAACAATTTAAGAATATTGGCTGCTATCTGACACTGAAAACATTAACTACTATGCTATGAGATGCAACAATATTGCCCTGCAGAAAAAGCAGAGAAAAGAAAAGAATGGAATTCAACATTGCCTTGCTTGCTAGCAAGATCCTTATTCTAGTGCATTCATTAGACATCAAAGAAGAATGCCTGCCAAAGTTTAAGTGTGTGATTGTGTTCCATATTTATGGCATTAGACCAAAGAAAACCTTCGCAAGCAGATTTCTTAATTCTTTCACAGTGATTGTGTTCCATACTATTTTAGAAGGTTTTCAATCTTAATAATGCTTTAACAAGGAACCACAATGCGCATACCTTCGAGGGCCAGATTAACAGTGTGACAGCATGAAGATTGAACGCTTGAATAAGGTATGGTAGCCATTTCTGTACCTGTTTCATAGTTTTGACTTTACACTTAGCATAGATTTTCCCCACTCTTCCTATTTAACAGAGATAGAAATAACTTATAACCCAAGGAAGATTCAGTCGATAGAAGCTTAAAAAGATTGTATAAGGTAGTAGAAATAGCAGATGATTTACCAGGAGGAGGAACAGCTGTTACTGCATTGCAAACAGCGCAGCAGACAGAAGTAGGTCCAACAGGATAGAGTAATAGATTTCGACATCCTGAACACACAAGCTGGAAGACATAGAGTTTGGCCACTAGATCAGCGAAAAATGGATAAAAATGTATATACATGCAAAGAAAAGAAGAAAGAACAACAGTAACTTTTATTAGTGCAGAAAGATAGATTCATAGTATATCCTGTCTATGAACAGTTTGTTGGTGAGGCCAAACCTGCTAGAATCCAACCTATAGGGGTTTGACATTAAACTTGTAGTATTCCTTAATCAACACCAGAAAGAGAAAAAAAAGGGGGGGGGGGGGGGGGTGGAATGAAGCAGACGCAACAGCTCAAACTAAGAAACATTCCTTTCAAAAATCAATGATCAAAATTGCCCAATGCTCATAAGAACTCAAAACAAAAATAAGGCTAGCATGCTTTGAGAGATCATCTTGATCCCAAGCAATAACTAGATCCAAAACCTACTTCATATGATTCTATGCAATAAAAAGGGGGGAAAAAGAAATGGAAAAACTAACTATAGAAACTACGATAACAAAAAACATAAGTGTTGTAGCTCATATGAATTGCTGGAAGTAGGAGATTGGTGACTGCTGAAAAAAAGGGTTGCAAATTGTTGTAGCTCATGAAGCATTGAAGAAGGTTAGAGAAGAGATAATTAGCCATGTTGGAGAAGAGCGCCTGGTAAATGAATCAGATCTTGCCAAGCTTCCCTATCTTCGTTGCGTCGTCAACGAAACACTCAGATTATACCCACCAGCACCAGGAAACGCTGAAATGAAAAATTTATAGCTATGGAAAACGTATACTCCTAGAAATTTTTAAGCTCTCCTTTCTACATTTGTTACTTGTTGAAATTGTCTAGTGAAACTGAAACTCTAGTTGACACTAGAGATGATGAGTTTTTTTTTTTTGGGCCAAAGCAGAAATGATAGTTCAAGCAGCCTAGGATTTAGATATTCGAATTTCGATGACCATATTTGTTATTGTTTGGTTACATAATAAAAATACTGGATTACTAAACACCGCCCCCCCTTTGGACTATTTTGTCCTTTGCTATATTTTCCATCAAACTTCAAACTTTTCAATTCTCTCAAATTCTCTCAACCTTCAAACTTTCAAAACTCAATCATTTAAAATCATTCAAGTAAAATAACATCAAAACTCATGAACAAAGATTTTTCGGATTGAAAGTATGTTTTTTTTGAAAAAAAAAAAGTAAAAAAACAAATATCTATTTATCATTAATCAAATATTAAAGTCCTCTTGCTAATATATATATCCATACCCATTTAAACTAAATGAATTGTCCAATACTTATTAAA
>AWUE01008474.1:0-10502 GCA_001974825.2 Corchorus olitorius | reverse complement strand
AAGAAAGAGAAAGCAGAAAAAAAGCTGTGAAGGGGTCACTGTCAAAAGTTGTGATGGTGGCATATAAGGATCTATCCATCCATCTAATCTATCAAAACAAAGCATCCAGACAGTCCCTTGAACTATAACCAACGGTTCTTAACTTCTAGCTAGGGAAGTAGTAATAAGTAAAGTAAAAATAAATATCTACAAAAAAAGGTTCCCAAAGTTTACAAATTTATCAGTCAAAATTGAAAATTTAAACTCAAAACTTACATTAAACTTAGTAAAAGCAAAAATAAGATAAGGGTATATTGAGAAAGGTGAAAAAGTGGAAGTTTTTAGCAGATTGAAGAAGGGTTCTTTTTTTTTTGGTTTTTAAATTTTAATTTTTGGGTTGGTGTTATTTTTGTCTAGTTTAGGGTAGTACAAAGAACAGTAGCAGATGCAGTGATGAGATCACAGAGATCTTTAATCTCTTCCTTCTGACCAAACACTGCCACCCTTTACCAGTGGCATCATCAAGGGCTTCCTTCCTATAGGCCAAGAAAGTGTTCCTCTTCCCTATACTAGCTAGCCCTATATTTACTTCTTTCTAACAAAATCTTTTCTTTCTCTCTTGTATTTTTCATTTTTCCCTCTAGGAAAAAATAGTTATATTTCTAGTAGTAGAATAGTAGCAATGAAGAACTTTCAAGTTGATTTTGGTCAAGAAAACTCTTAAAAGAATTGGGGTTTTCTTTTCTGGTTGCAGTTGGGTTGTCCTGGTCAATAGTTTTGGTTAGTGAATAGCATAATAGTACTTACATAAAGAGGCCCAAATTGCCAAAAGCTGAGTTTTTTTAGAGAGAGAGAGAGAGAGAAAAGAAAGTGAAAGAAGGAAAAAGGAAAGAGATGGGTTAGGCTGGGAATAGGGAGAGCTGGTTTTTAGCCTTCTGGACTGAGACTGGAAGAGGGTTATTATTATTAGTTTAGTTTTTATGAATCAGGGTTTGGTTTAGGGGTTTGGTTTTTGGTGTTGGTGATGGAATTAGAGACATTGAATGGCAAGGCCTTTTGGGGGAGGCAATGGTATCAGGTTTCAGTGTGGTGGCAGAAGCACAGACAGCAAGAGGAAATTAGGAAGCAAAGACAGGGTAGTAAACAAGCAACAACCCACTAACCCAAAAAGTTGTCCTCCATTAAAAGCTGGAACAGGAAAAGCACAAGGACCTGAGTCTGGATCCTCAAAGGAATCATCATCATCATCAACCTCAACAACAACATCAAAACCCAATTCTGAATTCAAGTCATTTAGAAGTAGAAAGAGAAGGAGAAGAAGAAGAAGAAGAGATAAGAAAAAACCAGCAAGGCAACTTCTTTTCCCAATCCCATCAATATTTGCAAGAAACCCAATCTCAAGGCCAAACTTTTTATTCAAGTCTGGACACTCAAGTCCTTCAAGGTTACCCACAACCCCCAAAGAAACGTTCTTATTTCCCATCTTCTTCTTCTCCTGCTTCAGCTTTTGGTTCAAAATCAACCCAACATGCAAGAAAAATGGGAGATAGTCATCACCAAGCTGCAACATCGTCAAGATTGGGGATAAGGCATACAGGCGGCGAGATCGTTGAAGTCCAAGGCGGTCACATTGTGAGGTCAACCGGAAGAAAAGACCGTCACAGCAAGGTTTGCACGGCCAAAGGTCCCCGGGACCGCCGTGTTCGTCTCTCTGCTCACACCGCCATCCAGTTCTACGACGTCCAGGACCGCCTTGGCTACGACCGTCCGAGCAAAGCTGTGGATTGGCTTATCAAAAAGGCCAAACCTGCCATCGACGAACTCGCTGAACTTCCTCCTTGGCACCCTGAAACTTTGACTACCACAATTTCAACTTCTAAACCGGATAATAACCAAGAAGACCAAAACGCAACGCCAACAGCTAACAATGATAAACCCTATCAGTTTAACATCCACCAAAGTGTGGAAAATCTTGCTGCTGGGTCCACTGGTACTACTCGCAGAAGAACGGCGACAATAATGGGAAACGAAGTTCAGACTCTTCAGCAACAAGAAATGGGAGAAAACCCGACTCATACTTCTGGGTTTCTTCCACCGTCTTTAGTTTCTGATGAGATTGCCGATACGATTAAGTCTTTTTTCCCATTGGGTGCTTCAAGTGAGGCGCCGTCTTCTTCTATTCAGTTTCAGAATTACCCACCAGATTTGTTGTCCCGGACCAGTAGCCAGAATCAAGATCTGCGGCTCTCGCTTCAGTCATTTCCGGAGCCAATTCTTTTGCACCACCACCATCACAACCAAGCTGCTACAGCTCAGGCACACCATAGTGAACCTGTTTTATTCCCTGGAACAAGCCCATTAGGTGGTTTCGATGGGTCATCGGCGGGATGGGAGCACCACCACCACCATCCATCGGAGATTGGAAGGTTTCAGAGATTGGTTGCTTGGAACAGTAGTGGTGGTGGTGGCGCTGCTGATACTGGTAGTGGCGGTGGCGGTGACACTGGTGGCGGAGGAGGTGGAGTAGGAGGATTTATCTCCGGAACTCCGCAACCTCAGCCGCTTCCACCGGCTTTTGGCCAAAACAGCCAGTTGTTTTCTCAGAGGGGACCCCTTCAGTCCAGTAACATGCCCTTTGTTCGTGCTTGGATAGACCAGCCCATTACTTCAACCGACGAACACCAACACCAACACCAACACCATAATCATCATCATCATCAGCACCATCAAATCCCACAAAACATCCATCATCAAGCTGCGTTATCCGGCATTGGATTCACCACATCCGGTGTATTCTCTGGATTTCGCATTCCAGCACGAATTCAGGGCGAAGAAGAGGAGCACGACAGCATTGCCAATAAGCTGTCCTCTGCTTCCTCTGACTCTCACCATTGATTGAGTAAATTGGATAAAGCCAAAATCTTTTCCTTCTATCAGGTTTACTTTCAAGTACCCATGTCTTATTTCCTTCTAGTTTTTTCATCAACAGTTCAAATTTCCTTTATTTTGCACTTACAGGTCGTTTTTCTATTTATTTAAGTGGTCATTTCAGGACTAGTCGATCGTTGACTTGAGAAGTTGGCGAGGAGATATCATGATGGATTTCAAGACCAGCTTGAGGGAAGATTTGGCCTCTTTGAATCAATGGCCTAAGCCGTGGGAAGAAGAAATCTGGTTGGATTTCAGGTTATTCGATCCCAGGCTTGTTTAGTTTCTATTCAGTTCATTGTGTTGTAGCTTTAATTGAATATTTAAGTGGGCTCTTTTGAGCTCAACTATGGTTTCTCTTTTCGTTGGACTTATCATGTCTTTAATCATGTTTCAGACTTCGTTTACGATGTTTGTGTTGGTACTGTTTTCTTTCAGTAGAATTACTATTAAGAAGCAAACCTAGTTTGTTCTAATTCTGATTTGAATGTTTTTCCACAATTAGGACAGACTCAGTTAGCAGAAACTGGCTTTGTTGTGAACATTTTTATGAAATAAGGCAACCTGAGATCAGCTAATTTGGACAAGCCTTTCTAAATCATATATCCCTTTGATCTGATATGGAATTAGAGAAGCAAAGTAGAGTCTATTCCTCTGTTTAGAAATGGTCAATTTCTCATGTTATATGAAAGAAATTTATGTTTGTGATTTTGGTTTTGCTGCTCTACTGCTTTTTGTTTGAAACAAGATTGTGCCACAACAACTTTCCTTAAACCTGCAAAAAGAATTGAAAGGATAACTAATCTTTTCACATCTCTATCGATGCCTGGACTTTTGGGGGCATTGAAAGAGAAGTCATTTTCTATGAACAGTAGGGTTTCTTGGCTGGAATAGAACGGTAGCTGATTCAACCTTTTAGTCACCCCATGGGGCTGAAAAAACTGGATTTTCCCCCACTTAGGTCATAATCCTGTTCATTAGTGTCATTTTGCTTCCATATTGCTTTGTTTTGGGTGCCTTAGTTTGACATTGACCAAGTTGATTCAAGAAAAAGATACTAAACAAGGATAAAAATGAAAAACCTAGTTTACTGTTTAACTAAGAAGAGTTATATAAACTATTAGTACCATCCTAGACATCTCAATTGCCAAAATTAGCAGAATCTACATACCCTATTGGACATGTTTTACTTCAGCCACTAATATGCAAGGTGGGAGTCAGTCTAATATATGCCCAGAAGTATAGTTTAGTCTTTAGCATTGAGTAGAGGAACCTAAGGTCATACTTATACTGCAATCAATGAGAATGCTAGATAACTTTAGCAGATAGACAGGGTGGGGCTAAGTGGGAGTATATCTGCAGGAGAAACCATGAAAGGGGACTAAGATGAACACAAGAAGCTCAATTATGGAAGGGTAGCAAAATACATAGAATGATAATAGATACCACCAAAATTTCGGTACTTGCCCATCTGTAAATGGTCCCCCCACTGGCAATCTAAATCTCAGTGCCTAACAAAAATCTCTTGAGCCAAGCTGGAAATTCTTATTTTCTTAAGTAGAATAAAAGATTATGAACCCATGTATATAAAAACACTTTGGCTTCTATTGATATTTGCTTTATTGGTTGTTGGTACTTCTTTATAGTTGGTTGAGGAGTACTACTCCAAAGGTTATAAACATAAAAAAGTTAAAATACTCCTAGTATTAGAAATGAAAGGACTTTGGTTGGCTTTCTTCTCATCTGATTCTACAATACTCTCTATATTATAGAATATAGAAACTTTGTTTAGTGGATAGTTAAAGTTGGGAATTTATCAGGCTATATTTTGAAATGAAATAGTTTAAACTTTGAGGTGGAGAAGGGTGGTTGGAATGTAGAGCTTCTTGTTGGCATTTAGTTGGGCAATACCTATGAATGCATAAGTGCATAATGCAATTGCAATATAACAACAATGAATAATTGTATGATAATTAATGCATAATGGAGAAATGAGTTGGAGCATTATGTTATTGTAGGAAAACAATTATGCAAGTTATAATATTTGCCTTCCCTTTTTGGTTGCTGCTCTGCTGTAAGGATTTTATCTTTTGGTTTGGACCTTTCTGGTTGAAATTAGGAACATAATTTTTGGGATTTCACATATGTAACTGAAGATTTAGTCTACTTGGTGCTTACTAGTATTAAAAGATTAGGCACTGTTTCCTGCTAAATGGAAACACCTGGGAACAATATGAAAGTTTCTCGAACACAAAGGAATATTTTTTTGCATCTCTTCCTCAAATTTGAAATTTCTCAAGGAAACAGAACGGGTTGTTGTTGCTTATACAGAAAGGCAATTCAAAATCACACAGGTACAAAAGAAATCATATTGAATCCACCCCAATGAATTGCTAAAGCCGGGTTTCAGCCATCAGTTGGGGCAATTTTTTTCACCCTTGGAGCAACCTTCCCATTTGGCAAAGCAGGTTTAACTGAGCCTGGAGCTTTCATTTCTTTCTCGGATTTGCTTCCCTGCCTGGCATGATTAGCTTTCCTTGGGTGGATTGGCTGAGAATGAACCCTAACCTCCCATGGCCTCGCCGCGATCCATCGCTCCATCCAACTCCAACCCCAGTTTTCCCTCCCTAATCCATATGATGCTTGGCCTAGATATTGGCTTGCATTTGCCCTCCACTGCAAATTATCAGTCAATATGAATTTTTTTAACTTCCCAACATTACAATTAAGCATCAAAAAACAAATCTTGGCTTATTAACCTGATGAGAGAAGGCATAAGCCATGGCTCGTTCGCGCTTAACTGCTGCTTCTTCTCTTTGTTGAATTCTAGATAGGATTTCCTCCATAGTTTCAGAGCCTCCACACCATTCTACCTGTAAAATATGCAATAGATAAAGGGTGGTTAATTACAGGCAACCTAATAGTGGCTTCTTCTTGATCTGAAGAGCCTAATAGTGTGCATTAAAGTGAAAAAATGGCTTTAATTTGCAAGTTAATGAGTCCATTAATAAAAAGATTAAACTTCTTCAAACTTTAAACCTAGTCCTATGCAGCCAAGCAAAAAAAAGAACCTCAGACGTAGCAGTGATTTTGCTGCTCTAAACAGTTAAACCAAACTATGGCCAAAAAAAAACAGTTAAACCAAACCCTACAGCTACCTGCAGAAGGTACAAATTAAAAGCTTTTAACACCCACATAGTTTAAAAAGAACACACCTTATACAGCATCTGAACATTTGATTCAAGGGTTAATTCGACTCGCTCCTTCCCACATAGTAAATGGTTGCATTTTACAAGCATTTATTGCAGTGTGTGAAGATTTTCCATGGTTTTAACTAAACTTTTGGGTATTATTTGTTTTGCTTTGAAATTATCGAGATAAATCATAAAAGCCTAAATAATGTAGTACTTTGGTACAACTGCTTTGCTAGGCCATTAGGACTAATTAACAGTCATTAATATTACCTCAAGCTCTTGAAGCTTAGCCTCAAGTTTCAACTGATTTTCAATCCTCTTTTGCTTGAGCCTCCCTTCTGTCACCATACATATTCTCCGGGCTTTGATTTGAGACTGTACATTGCACCAGGAATGTAAATAGTTCAGTGTGCTTGATGTTTGCTTTTTAACTGTATGTCCTTGGATCAATATATTGAATCTCCCGGCATCTCTCAGCCGGCGAACCGTTTTTCTTGCCTGGAAATATATATATAAATCAAACACAAAATCATGTTTAGTATATGATAGATATCAGTTAAGAATATATATGTGTATAATTTTTGGTTAAACTTTCATAAAATACCATCCAAATAAATGGCAATGAATATTTCATTTAATTTTGTGCCTCTCATGGGTTAGTTGCATTAATGAAAAACCTAACATTTTCAATTTCATTTGTTCAGCTGAATCAAAAAGGCATTGATTGACATTATTCCTTTTTGTTTTGCCCCAAATGGGAGTATGATGCCTCAATAAATCATCATTATTAAATTATTAATTTGTGCTAATCTAGCCACCTAGTCTAATCTTTCCTGTTAATGGACCCAACCCAACAGTAGTATCTACAACTTTTATCCAATGAACCATTATTCATCTGCCTGCAAAATATGTCTGAAAAACTAGTTAACCATCCATCATTTACCTTGTTCTAGGGAAATATAACCATAGACAATACTTTTTGGTGAATCTTTTAGGATTCTTAATTTAGATGTTAATAAAGATCAAATCATGAAAAGTTCATATGTTTATATATAATATAGTACCCTGTGTGCCCGAAAAGCCTTTTGAATCCGACGAGCGGCTATCTCTTCAACAGGCAATCCTGCAAGAATGATAGGACTGCTTTGTGAACCAGCTGTAGTTGCAGGACTTCTTGCTTGATCTTCAGCAACATTATTGTTACTTGCTTCACTTCCATTTGATTTTCCATTTGTTGAATGTACCTGTGTTAATGGGGTCTGAGAGCAAATCAGACAAGTAGAAGAATTACAGAAACATAATTAAGCAATTTCCCAATTGTAGATTGAGATTTTTAATAATGTTTTGATTAATAGAAATATTTTTACCTTTGCTTGTTTGGATTTGCTTGTCTTGGATTTCTTTATACAAATGAATGCTCTAAACCAGTTCCCAGAACCCATTGTTGCTTTGCCTACCAAGATTGCAGGCTCTAGTTTAGAAACTGATGAAATAAACCCTGTCACATAAAATGCTTCAATCTGATTAGATAATTCCTCATATCAAGCAAGAAAAACACTATATATATGATTTGCAAAGAATTTTGAGTATATATGTATATGACATTTTCTGAAACCTTATTGAGAAACAAAAAAATGACATTCAATGAAGATTCCTAGAAAGCTCCTTCCATATAGCCAATTGATCAAAGAAATGAATCAAGCAAAAAAATACCCTTTTTGAAGCAACTTATATATATAACTTTGGTGGTGAAAAAAGCTTGGATTTAAATGAACAAACACAGAAACCCAGAAAAGACAAGAAAGTGCAGATTATGGAAAGCAAAACAAACCAGGAAAACAGGGCCAAGAATGGAGTTGGGAATAGAAATTGTGGTTTAATTTAGTGCAATGCAAGAAAAAAGCATAAATAGGAAAAAGAGAAGAAAACTTAATTTGCATGCATGGTTAAGGGTTCACTCTCTTGAACAGTATATATCAGATGACAGCTGAACCATATTGACACATCTGTTTGATCTTTTGGAGGATCAACAGTCAATTTCCAAGCGAGGAGCAAAAAAGTTAAAAAGGAAATGAAGCTGGAGTTTGGAAATTTTCCCAATCAATATATGTTGTTAAGAATAATACGTAAATTGAAAATTTTCTAAGCCTCTGTTAGATTTGCAGAGTAACCATGCATAAGGATTGATCAATTGTTTGGGATTTTCTACATTTTTTACCAAAAACAAAATGAATTTCAGCCAAATGGCAACAGCAAGAGAAATGGTCTTCGAGTGATGGTCCCGGCGGGGCTCGAACCCGCGACCTTCGGCTCATAAGACCAACGCTCTAACCAACTGAGCTACGGGACCTCACTTGATACGTTGGCTTTTATTTTCCATGAAGAATCAAGTTCAACTCTTCATCAGTGGTGTTATGTTAATTGATTCTACCATTGGTTGATTTAACATCTTAATTCATAAATTATAAATCAAAAGATAAAGAGGGGAATAAAAGTAACTTGAAATTCTTCAAGTTGCTTTGATTTCTTCTTTTTTTTTTTTTAAAGAAATATAAAGAAAAAAAGGTTGGGTTCCCTTAACTTGCAAGGCTCATTAAAAGTAGCCCATCCCCATCAATTCATCAGGTTTTGCCTTGGGGCATCTTTCTCCAACCAGTTTCATCTTTTCACAATTTTCTTTCTTTTTACATATATTTTAGATTTTAAACATTGAGAACAGATTTTCTAGTATTTATTTCTGACTCCTTTATTTTTATGTAATTGTGTTCATTTCTATCAATTTAGTTGTATTTTTATTCTTTCCTTTAACTTTTTTTGGGGTATAATGGTATGGACAATTGGACATACTTTGGAGTTTGTTTTAGCCTTTTAGGTGTAAAAAATTGATAAGGTTGGGCCCTCATCCATGCCAATCAAACCACAGCCCATAAATTGAGTAAAGGAAACAATGGGTTTAAATTTTAATAAACGTCTTTGATTGAGGCTTAAAGCCCTAAATACCAAAACAAAAGCCTACCCGAACTCAGCCCAAAAGGTTCGATTATTAGGGCATTTCATATTTCACAAGTCCCAAATTTCTCTTTTTTCTTCTATTGTTTTTTTTATTACTTGTTCCTTTCATAGACAATAATCACATGTATAATTATATTTTTTCTATATATATTTTTATGTAACGTGTAATATCAAAACTCAAGACCGACAAGGGGTTGCGTATTATTTACAAATTTTCTATTTTCTTATAAGGTGGTCATGGGACAACATTTGATCTTTGAGAATATCATATTCTCGTCACTATTTACTAACTACATCAACTTGCTGTCACCCTAAATGCTAAATCTAACCAAACCTATCTTATCTAAATAGCTTCTCAGAATTTGAACGTTTTTCATTCATTTATTCGTTTAAATAATACTCCTTATTACTTTATGCAATATCATATCGAATAATTGTATATATCGATGTATAATTTTAAGAAGACAGTTTTATACATATCCTAGGCTATTGATGTCACTCAAGGGAAGCTTGATTTCCATATGACATCACAAAGATTATGAGATATTGTATAAAAATCTTCAAATAATAAAAGATGAGGAAATGATCAAAAGAGTACCCAAGTTTATAATCTAGGTCCAGAAAATGGGTTTTCAGAGAATTTTCTTTCATTTAGAATCTAACATGATTAGTTCTCGAATTAACCGAAATTCAATATAATTGTCAGTATTAAGAGGAGAACAAAAGAATAAGATTACTCTATTTTATTAATAATAGTATCAACTTATTATAAACTTGAAAGGCCCACAGAATTAATGCACTTTAAGGTCCTTAAGGGGCCCCTAGACTCCTTCAATTATTGTTGAAACTTTGATATCTTCAAGTGACATAAACTTACCCATCCATTTTCTATCAAAAGACAATAATGAAACCAAGAGCTCATAGTTCATCACACATACAAGCAACATGCCAATGGAATATATATAAGAAAAAAATTGAAAAACAAGAAAAATGCAAAAATGGTGAGAGAGAATCTTAGTGATAGATGCTTTAAATGGGGGACCTTATATTTTGTATATCTAACAAGATCTTGGCATGTTATGTGACAAGTAGGATGGTGTCATCCTTGGAATTAAAGGCCTCCACTATATAGTAAATAAGTTTATTGAAGACAAAAATTTTGCTTTCTATACAATAATTTTGAGATGGTTTGTTGTGGCTAAGGTGGGTCCAAAATGGAAAGCTATAGATAGGATTGCTCATTGGCATAAATTTTCTTTATAGAAGAAAAAAAAAAGCATAAATATGTAATTTCAAGTTCATATCTATATATATACATATATCTTGACCTATCTTTCTCAACTTGTTGATATATATATATATATATATATATATATATATATATGTATG
>AWUE01008326.1:0-11450 GCA_001974825.2 Corchorus olitorius | reverse complement strand
TTTTAATCCTTTTAGATTTTCCTTTAATTTCCTTTTATCCTTTAATAAGTATTGGACAATTCATTTAGCTTAAATGGGTATGGATATGTCAATATTAGCAAGAGGATTTTAATATTTGATTAATGATAAATAGACAATTTTTTTCTTTTTTTTTCTTTTTTTTAAAAACATACTTTCAATCCGAAAAAATTTTTGTGCATGAGTTTTGATGTTGTTTTACTTGAATGATTTTGAATGATTGAGTTTTGAAAGTTTGAAGGTTGAGAGAATTGAAAAGTTTGAAGTTTGATGGAAAATAAAGTAAAGGGCAAAATAGTCCAAGGGGGACGGTATTTAGTAATACCCTATTTTTATTATCAATGTTTTTTGAAGAAAAAAGAAGAAGAAGAAGAGTACGTCAACTGTTGTTCGAGGATCATACCTTCTCACTTGTTGTAACATTTGCTCCATTATGTTGTTCTAGAGAAACTTCCACAACATTTAAGTGGTCATCAAAGAAGAGAAATCAAGAGCCATAACAGAGAAGAAGTAATGGGGAAAAATGGCTATGGTCGTTTTTCTTCACTTTTATGAAAGTGAACAGACCCATAAGAAAAACAAAAATTGGTTAGATAATAATAGACAATTCCATATTTTTTTTCCCTGAAAGGCAAAGCAAAAGATGCATTTTATTGATGCACAGCAACAATAACAAAACCCGAATAAGGTCTACTACATAACTATCTTGCAGCAACCATTCTTAACAAAACACAAAAGACACCTAATTAAAGTAGTTATAAATCTACCTCAAACCATACACCAAAAAGCCCACATTTGAGAAAATAAAGCAAACTTGAGACATTATGGCATATGTTAAGCAAATTACTCCCTCTTTGCACTCCCTCTTTTGCAAGTGAGTCAGTTTTTTCATATCATTCCCTTAAAATTTTGATTTTTTCTAACAAAGAACTCTCCTTTTTAAGGCTTCGTAGAATACACTTCCTAAGCTTCCAAGGTGCAATTCCAAGTTGTGTATCACTTCAAAGCATTCTAAGATAGAATATGTTTCAGTTCCATCTTGCATAGGCTTTTAAGCTTTGGGCAATTCTAAAAGGTTATGCTTTCTAATTTGACTAATTCCTCATTTAAGGGGCTAACGTTTGCAAAAATACTCAATGTAAGGCCTTTCGTTCAAATAAGCTCAAATTAGGACCCAAGGTTACAAAATTGGCTCAATAAGGACCTGCCATCAATTTCATATGTTTAATTAAGAGCTCAAATCGAGACCTAACGTTGATGGGAGGCCCTTAATTGTGCCAATTTTGCAACGTTGGGTCATGATTTGAGGTTTTCTTAAGAATAAGCCCTAAATTGAGATTTTCACAAACATTGGACCCTTATTTGAACATTTTACCTTCTAATTTTGATGCTTGACTTATTGAATTTCTTTTTAGTAGTAATTTTGGTTTCATAAATTTCACAATTTACCTTTTTAAAGGGGTACATAGTTTTTCCGTAAAGATTAAAGAAATTATAATTGAATCAATTTCGGTTTAATAAATTGGTGATTTCATCAAATTTTTTTCATATATATAGCCACCAACGAATTAAATAATTATAAATTTTAAACAAAAGTATTTCAAATAATTATGGGAATTGAGATGTATTATAATTTTAGTAGATTTATAATATCTTTCCATAATAAAAAAAAGGTTTCATGACTAAAAATAACATTAGTATCATATATATGTTTAATTGCGTTTGAAAGAAGTGGCATTAGTGATTTTTAGACCGATTTTAAAATGTTTATTTGCTTTAGTTAAAAATATATATACAATAAAAATTAATAATTTTTAGGTGATTATAAGGGGAAGATGAGTATAATGTAGTAATAAATTAATTAATACAAGTCATATTAGTCCGCGCTAGTGCTACGGGCATTCTTTGTTTTAGAGTGGTGCTTGATTAACTGATTAAATAAGGATATTAATATAATCAATTATATAAGGTCCACAAACATTGTTTGTTCTAGAGTGGTGCTTGATTAATTGATTGAATTATATAAGATTGCAGTAAAAATGCAATTTAAATGGATTAGTTTTAATATTGTTTCTTGCTATTGCCATAAATCTTTGTAAGCTAACTTTTTAGACATGCAAAACTAAGAAGGTCAAAGAACATGTTTTTATTTGTAAGTAATAGGAAATGTAAAGATGTAATAGAATATGATGTTAATAGGATAATAATAGACGCATTGAAGAAAGAGTGATTTAATTCAGAAGGGAAAAACATTGAACAGTCCATGGTGAAGGAATGGGGAAGGAGAAGAAAAAGGAAAGAGATGTGAAGGTGAAAACAGAGGGGAGTAATGAAATGTTTGACTTTTGGCAAACCTGAAGATTGATCAGCACTGAGGAGTTGAAAGGAAGCAGCAGTTGAGTTAGTGAGAGGAAAAAAGACAAAGGGGAAAACATTAATTAAAAGCAATTAAAGAAGGGAAATGAGTAATTACAAAAAATGGTAGCAGGAAAAGGAAGGGGGAAACTCATAGAGGGACTTTTTAGTCATCTGAAAAGTGAGAAAAGACCAAAAAAAGCCAAAAGGTGGCACCACATTAATCCTCAATTTGGCCTTTTAGTAATTTCCCTGATAACTAAAAATAATATATAATATATAATATATATATAATAAGAAGAGAGAGATCCACATATAATTAAATAGAAAAAGCCAATAATATTAGAATTGGCATATACAATTCACAAAAACAAAATAGGCATAAACAGAGTTTCTAATTATTGCTAATTTGAAGTGGGAAAATATAAACTTGGCCGGCTCATGATTTTCATGTTTCTCTACAATGATCAGGCGCTAATTATGTGATGATGGAAATTTTAAATTATGGATCAATATTTTTTTTTTGAAAGGCAAATTCTGAATCAATATTAATTATTAATGCAACGATTGATTATGTACTTGAAAGCATGGCCAATCATTGGACTGCAATATAAATAGTTGATTTTGTTCTAATTAAAGATTAGGATAGGATCTTTGAATCCTTATATATTCCTATAGCTTTTATTTTCCGTGAGGAAACATAATTTCAAGTATTAAATCCTTTGAAAATTGGGATTGTGGCTTTTATTTCCTTAAAGAAATTATAATTTTTCCATAATTAATAAAAAAGTTTAATGACTAAAAAGAATACTGATTAAAAATTATTGTATTATAATACTAAGGGTATTTATGAAATTTCCCAATTAAGATTTTTGTGTTTGTGATTTTATATTATAGTAGTAAGATAGTAAGATAGTAAGATAAGATAAGATAAGATAGTAAGATAGTAAGATAAGATAAGATAGTAAGATAAGATAAAATAAGATAAGATAGATTAGAATTTGTAATAACCAACAGCCAGAAAATAACCGAGTATCTTAAAACCAGATAACAGATTGCAATCTTGGTAATAAGTTTCACGAAAGTTGATTCTTGAATGTCAGATTCGGACCATTTCAACTACTAATTCAAATCCAAATTCGGACAGATATACATCTCACTGCAAAAATTTGACATGTCTGGCTTTAACGGTACTGTGCTCAAAAAGTGTTATTTCAGATTCCTCTTCATTTCTTCTTTTTATTTACTTGACCAATATTACAAGTTTGTTCTTAACAAGTTAAAAAAATCCAAAATGCCAGTGGCATGAATTGACTCATCTCAGGAACCAAAGCAAATTAGATGCAATGCATATCCAATCCAAGCAAGCACTATACAAACAAACAATTGAGTCAACTGTTTATTCATCACAATTACATTGTTTCAAGTTCAGCACATAGATGTAGCAATTAAGAAACAACTAGAAAAGTTTAGTATTACCAAAAAAAAAACAAAAAAAAAGCTGAAAAAGCAAAGAAAACACATCAAGCTTTTTATTTATAAAATACCATTACCATTACCATTACCCTTACCATGAGCATATCATTGTCCCTGCACAACCTTCTTTGGGAAGCAATATACAGCAATAAACACAAACAGCCTATCTTTCATTTCTTCCACAAACTTGAAGTAGGCTCGTCTCCAAGACTGTTTGATTATCAAACTGCCACAAACACCCCAAAATCCCACGATGAACCCCAGTGCCACGCTTACATAGAACCATAAGTTTTCATCTCTGTCTTCAACTTCCAACTCTCCATTTCTATGATCTTCTGGCTTTCTGTTGCTCGATGATGAGCAGCTTGACAATGGAGGGCCACAAAGCTCCGGGTTCCCTTGATATATGGAAGGATCGTTGAATGTCTGAAACTGGTTGCTTGTTGGAATCTGTCCTGATATGTTGTTGAATGACAAATTCAAATGGTTCAACAGAGTCATTGAGGACATGCTAGGAGGGATTGGACCATAAAGATTGTTGTGTGACAGATCAAGAGACTCTAACCGCTGCAAGTTTCCAATGTTCTCTGGTATATGTCCGGTCAAATGGTTCCATGATAAGTTTAGAGAGACCAATGCAGAGAGCTCTGTCATGTGATTCGGTATCTCTCCTACTAAATTATTGCTTGACAAGTCTATGACATTAACGAGCGGAATCATTTCGCTATATTCATTATTTCTACCTTTGGTCACTATCTCCACGTGTTGCAAGAATATTATATGCCGCATAAAGGGTAGTTCACTGATGACATAAGGACCCAAATAAGTAAAGGCTTCCAGATTGCCCAAGCATTCGGGAATGGCACCAGATAAATTATTTTGAGCAAGATCTATGATGTGCAGATTGGGAAACTTACAGATTTCTCCGGGAATGCTGCCTGTCAAGAGGTTGGCTCGTAATCCCAGGTAGAATAAGAAAAGATTATTTGAAACCAAGTCAGGTATTGTCCCAGAAAATCGATTTTCTCCAAGATCAATACAATACAACCCTGAGCAGTTTTGCAATGTTGTAGAGAGCTCTCCAGTGAGATTGTTGCCGCTCAGTTTCAAAAAGTTGAGGGAAGGCAACGAACAAAGAGAGCTTGGAACGCCTCCTGACAGATTGTTTTTGGACAGATCTAAGACCATTAGTTTTTGCAAGCCCTGCAATTGGTTGGGAATCAATCCTGATAAACCATTATTCGAAAGATCAAGAAAGCCTAAGTTTCCCATTTTGTTTATGGAAGCAGGAATACCACCATTGAGAAAGTTCCTGGAAAGATCAAGTTCTTCCACTCTCGACATTCCTATGCCTATATTTGAGGGAATTGGGCCGGAGAAAAAGTTATTCCTCAGAGAAAGATGTGTAACATTTGGCCATATAGGAATTGAACCCTCCAAGAGATTGAATCCTAAATCCACCCATGCTCTGACGATATAACCAAAGCTAACTGAATTAGGAAGCTTTCCTGTTAATTGGTTATCAGAAAGATCCAGCCACCAAAGGTGAGATGTTAGGCTCCAAAACCAATCAGGTATGGCGTCAGAAATACCGGCACTGGAAAGTGTAAGCTCAGAAAGATGATCAGTTTGAGTTCTGAGCCATGATGGAAATGCAGGACCTAATTGACAACTGCTGACTTCGATTGTTCCTAGACTGAAAGAAGGGATCCAGTCTTGACTCAAGTTGAAGACCACAGATTTGCTTATGGATGATAAGTGAAAATAGAATAACCTTGAGAGGTTCCGAAAATGATTTTCAATGATGGTCCCTTCCCATGAATTTCCGTATAGATCAAGTAGAAATAGCCTTTTGAGTTGTCCGATGCTTTCTGGAATTGTCCCATTCATTGAGTTGAAGGATAGGTCTAGCATAGTCAAACTTGACAAATTCCCCACAGACATCGGGAGTGAACCTGTCAATGAGTTTTGCGCAAGTCGAAGGAAGTCTAAATACTTTAGGGTGCCCAAGGACTCTGGCAAGTTTCCTTTGAAATTATTTGAACGCAAATCTATATAGTCTATGGTATTATTGCTGCACCCTGTCAAAGCCTCCATGAATTCATTAATTTCACCATTGATTGCGTTAGCCGACAGATCTATCTTTCGAAGGTTGCACAGGGTTCTCCTTGAAATCTTGGGTATGGAACCTTTCAACTCAGAGCTATAGAGTTCAACCTCTGTAAGGGTGCTTATATTAAATAACCAAGGAGGTATTGAAGAATTGAATTTGTTATCAGCGAGATCAAGGACTTCAAGTGAAGACAAATTTAACAACACCAAAGATTCAGGGAGACTGTTTAGTTCGCAGCCAGACATGTGCAGCTCTGTCAAGGGTGGAAGCATACTAACAACTTGGACCCAATTAGATGCTACCGTGCTAAGGTTCATGTTGTTAAGACCAAGATACTTTAAGGAAGTAAGACCAGACAACCAGTTCAAATCTGAAGCCCATAGCTGCCATGGGTAAGAGTACATTGATAAATCAAGATGTTCCAAATTTGACAGATTTCCTATACTAGGAGGAACCTTGCCATTGAAGGAAGTACTAGAGAGGTCAAGGTACCTCAAGTTCTTGAGTGAACCAATGAATTCAGGGATTGGAAGACCAGAGAAATTGTTTCCATTCAAGTCCAGGTAACTCAAGTATGTCAAATTAAGCAAAGAAGGATTCAACGTACCGCCGAGCTCACCGCATGACTTATTTGGTGGTGTGGAGATGCAGAGATTGAGCCATGCGAGGTCAAGCCTGAGAACATTCCCTGTCTTGTTGTTGCAGCTTACGAAGGTCCAGTTACAGCAATCCTGTCCAACCCAAGACGAAAGATAGCCTGAGGGATCGTTGAGACTTGTTTTGAATTCAAGCAATGCTTTCCTTTCCTTCTCAATGCATCTGCCAATATTCCCTGAGTTAGATTTGGACACTGCAGCTTCAAGGAAAATTGATTTTGTTAACAGAAGAAGGAAAATTAGGACTAGAATCTGCAGAGTTGCTCTTCTCCAGCTAGCCATCAGTTAACCAGGTAACAAAGTTCAAGGATAGAGGTGCTTCTTGTCAACTGTGAAATTGAGTTTTGTTGGTTCCATTTTCCCCTTAATTTCCTTATGCAACTTGATTTCAACTCTAGATCACGTCATATAAATCTTTTAATGCACCATTTACATGGTCAAAAAAGACAATATCCTATGATACATTTACTTGTGCAAATCTGAAATCAGCAATTAATTAACAATAGTATAGTATAGTAGTATCTGTTGGTTATATTATACTCTTGAATACGTATGCCTAAAGAGACATTATAATCATCGGAAAGTTTTATGATAAAGCAGGGGACATGCATCATGAAAAATGAATTCAAATATAAATTGGGATAATTATTTGATCAATAATATTTCATTTCATATGTCCAGCCAAGTAAATACGATTCAACTTTCAATTTCCAACTGAGCTTTTGTAAGTGGTAGCACAGTTTAACTCTCCAAGCACACCATTGATTTCATTGATTTTCAAAATCTATACAATCTTTTATTAAGCCTCTTTTACATATTAATTTCATTTCTGTTTTAGTACCTACTGGATTCCTTTGCCGCCCGTCTGTTAAAGCATAAACAAGGTACCCGGGTTTATACCTAAATGGAGACCATAACGTCAACTAAATCTCCTTGAGGAGTGAAAAGCAAATAAGTCCCGACTCCGAAAGGTTTAAGAGGTTGACTTCTTAGAAACTGATAAGTTCTGTAGGGACGTACGTCACCCAAAATAAACAACACTATGAAAAAGGAACCAGGAGCTTTCTAATTATGTAGAAAATTATTGTTAGTAGGTAAGAGCCCGCGCGTTTCACAGCGCGAATATGTTCTTGCACTTGATATGCAATAATCTCTAATTAATTTTCAATATATTATTAGTGACTTATAGGTTTGTCAAATGAGAACGATAATTAATTGCTTTAGGTCATGTGTTTTGAAAGATTTGGACTCAAGTAAGGATCTGAAAAAAAAAAAACGGTCTAAAGAATTAGCGTCGTTAATCTAAGAACAAATTGATAGGGGTATTTCAGTTATTTGATGCTTGATTTTTTTTTGTTATTTGAGTTAAAGACCGAAGGTATTTTGGGGAGTTTGAAAAAAAAACTCTCCATGGGTCCAATTTCCATCGTAAGCTCAAATTATGTAATATTAAGTAGACCGTCTATTTCCGTTACCCGAAACAATTAATTCTTTGGAAGCAATTTTTATACCTTGAACATTAAATTAGTTTTCGAGTCCTTCATGAAAGTTGTAGATCTTGGAACAACCTTTCAAGAGACACTTTAATCATCTCAATCAGACATCTGGAGCAAAAGTTATATAATATTAAGTGGACCGTCTATTCCCGTTAACTGAAACAACAAATTTTTCGGAAGCATTTTTGATACTTAAAACATTAAATTTAGTTTTCGAGTCCTTCATGAAAGTTGTAGATCATGGAATAATCTTTTAATAGACACTTAAATCACCTTAATTGGATAACTGAAGAGAAAATTATATAATGTTAAATAGATCGTTTAGGCAAACCATTTATAAATATATTATATTATATTAAATTGTTAGAAAGTCAAAAATACTCTTAGAAGTTTGTGAGAATAACGAAAAAACCAATATTGAAATAACGAAAAAACCAAGCTAAATAGTAATCAAATTAATAAGGTTAAATTTTTTGACTGGTTTTTTAATACTTTCACTTTCCATAATTATTGTTTTTTATAATCTAGTAATATATTGATGAAGAATTTTAGTACCAAAAAAGTTATTTTTAAAAGGTTATTAAAATTATTGATAGCATGAAAGAATTTTGCCAATATCTACATAGTAATATACTAGTAATCTGGGATTTGCAAATTGGTAACATTAGCATTGACTAGGATTATTGATAGAATGATAGACGCTTTTATAGTACTAGTAATTTGTCACGTGTTTCACATGTGGGGTTGAAGTTTTAATTGAAACAAATTTTAAGTTGCATATTGTGCAATAATTAATGGCAATGTTAATTTTGAAAAGATTAAATTTCTCTAAATTTTTTCAAATTGTTGAGAATAAATTAATCAAATTTTTGTTTCAATTTTTTTGGAATTAATTTCTAATTAAATCGAAACAAGATTTAAATACTCGTAAAAACAAATCCTTAAATAGAATATGTCTGATATTTGATTAGATAATATAGATATTTTAAGGAGTCTCGGCGCTAAAAATCATGCAAAACAGAGCCGGGGACTCGGAATGCGTTTTTAGCCAAAAACCCATAATGGTAAAAATGACCCGAAAGATTTTTCCTCATTTTTTCGGCACAACTACTCATAAATATATATAATTCAACGCCAAAAAGATTGAACGAATTTTCACGCTTTTAATATCATTATTCATATTCTTTTTGAATTAAATTCTAATTAAATCGAAAAAAGATTCAGATGCACGTAAATACAAATCCTTAAATCCAATGTGCCTGAGATTTGATTAGATGAATAAATATATTTCAAGGAGTCTCGGCGTCAAAAATCATGCAAAATAGAGCTGTGGTCCTGGAACGCGTTTTTAGCCAAAAACCGTAACGTACACGATTTCGGCTAAACTTTTGCAAAAACTTGACCCGAAAGATATTTCCTCAATTTTTGGCTAAAATACTCATAGAAAAATATATAATTCAACATCAAAAAGATTGAAGGGCTTTTAACGCTTCTAATATCGTTTTTCCAATTTTTTCCAAATTAATTTCTAATTAAATCGAAACAAGATTCAGATGCTCGTAAAAACAAATCCTTAAATCTAATGTGTCTGAGATTTGGTTAGATGAATATAGATATTTCAAGGATTGCACCAAAAATCATATAAAACTGAGCCGGGCCCTAGAACGCATTTTTAGCCGAAAACCGTGATGATTAGTGCACGATTTCGGCTAAAATTTTGCAAAAATTGATCCGAAAGATTTTTCCTCAATTTCTAACGAAAATACTCATAAAAAACATATAATTCAATGCCAAAAAATTGAAAGCCTTTTTCACGCTTTTAATATCGTTTTTCATATTTTTGTGAATAAATTTCTAATTAAATCGAAACAAGATTCAGATGCTCGTAAAAATAAATCCTTAAATTCAATGTGGCTAAGATTTGATTAAATGAATATAGATACTTCAAGGAGTCTAGGCGCCAAAAATCATGCAAAACTAAGCCGGGGCCCCGGAACGCGTTTTTAGCCGAAAACCGTGATGGTTTATATGATTTGGGCTAAAATTTTGCAAAAAAATGACCTGAAAAATTATTCCGTTAATTTTTGCGTAAAATACTCATAAAATATATATAATTCAACGCCAAAAAAATTGGAGGGCTTTTCACGCTTTTAATATCGTTTTTCATATTTTTCCGGATTAATTTCTAATTAAATCGAAACAAGATTCAAATGCTTGTAAAAACAAATTCTTAAATCCAACTTAACTGATATTTGATTAAATGAATATGGATATCTCAAAGAGTCTTGGCACCAAAAATCATGCAAAACTTAGCCGGGACCCCGGAACGCGTTTTTACCAAAAACCGTGATGATTATTACACGATTTCGATCGGCTAGAATTTTGCAAAAATTGACTCCAAAGTTATTTTCTCAATTTTTAACCACAATACTCATAAAAATTATATAATACAACGCCAAAATGATTAAAGGACTTTTCATGCTTCTAATATCGTTATTCTATTATTTTCTGAATTAATTTCTAATTAAATTGAAACATGATTCAGATGCTTGATTTACAAATTCTTAAATCCAATTTGGCTGAAATTTGGTTAGATGAATGCAGATATTTCAAGGAGTCTCAGCACAAAAAATCATGGAACATTGAACCTGGGCCCAGGAACGCGTTTTTAGCCAAAAACCGTGATTTGAGGACTTTTCACGCTTTTAATATCGTTTTTCATATTTTTCTGAATTAATTTCTAATTAAATCGAAACAAGATTCAGATGCTTGTAAAAAAACAAATCCTTAAATGCAATCTGGCTGAGACTTGATTAGATGAATATAGATATTTGAAGGAGTCTCGACGTCAAAAATCATGCAAAACCCGGAACGTGTTTTTAACCGAAAACCATGATGGTGTACACGATTTCGAATAAAATTTTGCAAAAATGACCCGAAAAATTATTCCGTCAATTTTTGGCTAAAATACTCATAAAATATATATAATTCAATGCCAAAAAAATTGGAGGGCTTTTCACACTTTTAATATCGTTTTTCATGTTTTTCTGAATTAATTTCTAATTAAATCGAAACAAGATTCGGATGCTTGTAAAAACAAATTCTTAAATCTAATTTAACTGATATTTGATTAAATGAATATGGATATCTCAAAGAGTCTTGCCACCAAAAATCATGCAAAACTTAGCCGGGGCCCCGGAACGCGTTTTTAACCAAAAATCGTGATGATTATTACATGATTTTGATCAGCTAGAATTTTGCAAAAATTGACTCGAAAGTTATTTCCTCAATTTTAGCCACAATAGTCATAAAAATTATATAATTCAACGCCAAAAG
>AWUE01008270.1:0-11189 GCA_001974825.2 Corchorus olitorius | reverse complement strand
TTATGGAAGCGGTGGTGGTAGAGGTGGAGGTGGTGGGGGCGGAGGTGGAGGAGGTGGTGGTGGAGGAGGCGGTGGAGGAGGCAATGGTTCTGGCCGTGGGTCAGGCTATGGAAGTGGCTCTGGCTACGGCTCTGGCTATGGAAGTGGTGGAGATGATGATTACTCACCATGAAGATATTATGAATATAATTTAGGAAGCCTTACATGATATGATATTCAATCTTTCGGTGATTTGTAATTTTGAAAAATAAAATGCAACGTCTCTCATCAACACATTGCATGCATTTGCATGGGATGAAGCACGTAGCATAGATAATAAGATGTTTTAGAAACTTCGAAGTCCTTTATTTTGTAAGGGTTAATATGATACTGTCATAGTTAATCATTATTTGTATCATTAATATATTTATTAAATAATAATTTATTGCTGTTTAGAGTCATCATGATTTGCTTAAGAATTTAAACCTTTTATTATAGAAAAGAAAATGGCACCAATAGATCAAATAAGACAAATTGTTTGTCTCTAATATAATATTTACGATTTTAATTGAGTTTTGACAATTATTAGTGTTTTAATAGTGGAGGCTATAACTCGGTTAATTCAATCTATATTCCTTTTTTTTTAGATATATATTCCTTTTTTTTATATGCTAACTGTTCGATATCCGATAACCATATCTTTGTACTCCAATTAGTTTAGAGTGTATATTTATCCCTTTTTTGAAGATAATGAAAATTTGTTGGTAGAAAAATGTATTATATTTTCGTATATTATTACATAGCTAATAATTTATTTAGAATACTCAAAATCAAGTTCACCCTTTGACACCTTTAATAGGCAAATCTAATTTTTAGTGAAATTGAAAATAATTGAGAGAGTGGTACAAAAAGTAGTCCTTCAATCATCAGCTTTAGACGCAATGAGCAATTATGTTTTTTTTTTTTTTGGCATCGATGAGCAACTTTAGACGCAATTACGTTTAGGGATGTCTAATCTAAGGATCTTTCATTCCTAATCCTTTGTTTTCTTGTTTTTCTTTCTTGAGACACTGCATGTAATTAAATCAATTTCAAGCTAAACATGAATTTCTCTATGGATTCCCTTTAAGGGTAGATAGTTTATTTATTATAATAGTGTGTATATATATATATATATATAAAAAAAAAAAATTTTGCAATTAACATGTTAAACCTAATAAATAAATTCAAGAAGAGGAAAAAAATTCTCTTTTTTGACCGAAAACAAAAGAAGAGAAAATACAAGTTTGGTCACTAAACGTAGCCGTAATAATAGGTTCGGATCCTCTTGCTCCTTGTGACCCTAAAACACAATTTAGTAAAACAAGTAGTTTTTGAAACCCAGACATCTTGAACGCTTTCCAAGTTTGTTTGTAAAAATGAAGAAAAAGATGCAATCATCAACAAATAAAATTGAATGAATCCAACACAAAGTGGCATAAAATTTAGTGTCAAAAAAAGGGTATCCTCTCAAATATAATTTAGATGTTCAATGAAGCGAAAGGCTACAAGATAATACTATAATAGATGGGAAGTAAACCAACAGCTAGCTGTTACAACTATAATAATATAACCAAGGAAATTAAGCTAATTCGAATTCTCAGTCAAGCAATAAAAATAGCCTATTCCAACATCATTTTCCCCCCTTTTCTTTTAATCAACAAATTTTTAGTCTGTATGTTCCGATTGAATCCCTAATAAGAGCTCTGCTTGATAAAAAAATTTCCCGTTCTTGCTGCTACGTACGTACGTACCGACATACTCTCCAATTTGTCAAACTCAGTGTGTGCCAATGAATGTGGATATGTTTCTAATCAAACTATATGAGGAAGTCATAAGCAGTTCCATCAAAAGACTCAACAAGAATGGTTCTCATAACCGAAAATCTAATCCATCACCCTCTCAGTCGCGTATGCTACCTTCTGCATTATCATGGACTCAGCCTGTCGAATTGCTCTCTGTGATCCCGTGATTGTTACTTTCCTGCTAGACAGGGTAGAGAATAGAGAAGGGGAATTAAGGGAAAAAGAAAAATCATCTGAGAACTAAACCTTAGGTAGCAGATTGACAAAACCGGAGATTGTTATACCTATCTGTTGTTCCAGACATGAAGTCACCTCTATCTGATATTTTTATCCTGGCCCCACTAACCTGCAATAGAACAGTGCTTAAATTCAGAACATAAGCAAAATTATTGAAACGAAAGATATTTATCTAGTGTTATTTTTATGAACCTGACTAATTTCCATGATATTCCTGCCACCACGACCAAGAACGAGCCCAATATGCTCATCTGCAACACCAATTGTGACAGAGTTGCTACGATCCTCCTGATAAACATATGAAAAACTTCCGTCAAGCAAGTTCCATTACATGCAAACTACACATATAGCATGAGTCCTTTTATTCATAACATCGATCATCACTTGTTCAATGGATAATAATAAAGGTTTTGGTGTAGAGATATCAAAAAGGGTTTAACATCAGAAATACTGCAATAAAACAATTCTAAAAGAAGTATGATACAAATTGAAAGAAATTAATTAATAAAGAACTACTCTGTATGTCTGAAGATATTACATGAGATGACTAAAAGAGTATTGATGCCAAAGTAAAACAAATTAGTAAGTACTGAACATTTTGATCAAAACAAATTAATATATTTTGCGAAGTATACAAAGTAAATAGCATAAGTCACAGGCATGTGGATAAAGTAGAAGAGAAAGAGATAAACCTTGTGATTCTGAAATTTCCCTCCACCTCCATTTGGTACATAGCTCATTGAATTGTAAGTCGCTGTTGCAACAGAAGGAAGCACATATGCATATGGAATACCATGAAAACCAGAGAAGAAAATACCTAAAATTTCAAGTTAAAGAAATCTTACTAGGACCAAGATAAAAAAATTTCACTAGTAACATATTAGGCTAATAACCACACAAAGGAAATAAATATCAACATTAAGACAATTGCACATTGATGACAAATCACATCACAAATTCACAAAGAAACAACCAAATCAGACTACTTGACAACAACTGAAAATTTATTGTTTTAGCATCCAAAGCATCAAAACTCCAAGGAACTGAGGAAGTGAACCACTGAGTTTAGAAATACAAAAGAAACTTCCATGATTTGTCATGAAAGTTAAAAGAAACCTCATGCTTTTGTGCCTCAATTTCTGAATATTATGCTTTACTTCCAAACAATCAATCACAATCTGGAGAATTATGCAGTTAAATTTAAATTGCATGGGTGCAATACCTATCAATTTATTGATTATGCCCCTTCGCTTTAAGGTTTGTGAGATTATACTAAATGGCCAGCAAAAAATAATATGAGAACAGCTCTCAATTCGGTATCTCTTTCAAGAAAGAGAATATATATGAAAGTAAGTGTTTGATAACATCACAAAATCAGATGTAAGACTTTTGTCAGGCTTGGGCCTTACAAATAGATGGAATAGGTAAAGATGGTTAAACTTATCATGGATTAAGGAAATTGTGCTTTCTAAGTGCTAAATGCTGAGGCTTTAATGTTTAACACCATAGCACAGCTAAAAAGCTTTGCAAATGATCAACTGTTAGCATATCAAGATTATGATATACTGATTGTTAAGGTGATAGCAAGATTAGATGCAACATAAAAAGTAGTTTTGTGTACATAAAGCACAGGCAATTGATGTAAATGTAGACCTCCTTAGACCTGGTATCCAAACAAATAAAAAAAGGACACACCTGCATATGAAAATGGAGCATGCATAGCTTGTGAGTAATGAGGGTCTTCACTAAGCTTTGATAGAATCATATCAATTGCTCGCATCTGCTCATCCAAAGTTCCAGTCAGTGTCACTAGCCTATCATTTAGGCCATAAAAATTATTATCCTGTGGAGATATCTTAATGCCAGCCTGGGAGTCTTCGATAAATGACCTACAAAAAGGAATAAAAATAAATTAGGACTTGACTGTTTGTTCGTTTATTAGTCAGGATATAAAGATCTGCCATGCATTTTCCTCTAATGTGTTAGCAATAAACAGTCATGTTGTACATGATACGGTTCTCACAATGCAGCGAGGATGTTAAAATTGAAGGATATTGCATGGCTCAAGCCACATGTAGCTCCTATAATCCACTAAGGAAGCTTGCATACTTCCTGGACCAATATGCCTTCACAGTTAAATTGTGCTCACCTTTTGCGGAAGTTGTAGCTAGCAGTAGAAGCATAGGCCTGTTAACACAATTATTTCTTGCATGGAGATTACCTTTAAGAGGTTTTCATCTTTAATAAACAGCCCACGGTCCATTCAATCACCCTGCCTCTAATCAAGTTAACATATGATTGGTTCTTTTTCACAATTCTTTGCCGATATTCAAGCTTAAGAAAATCCCAAGGTACTTCAATTGAAAAAAGGAAGCCAAAAGTAAAACATCTTGCAGTTCAGACAGCTAGACCTTCATGTTATGAAGCACTATTCACAAGAAAAATGTTATAATGAAACCATAAATCCGAAAGGCAACGAACTTAGGCTTCTGCAAAATAATGACCTCAAATTTGTAATCTTTACAAGCCATTTTACAAAACAAATGCACCCTCAAATTCTAATGCAAGACCATTCCCCATAGACTAAACCATGATCTACTCAAGAACCCTGGTCAAACAGGAATTCTACAAATGAAACCTCTGGCAAGTTACCACATTATGCCCAATCTACCAGAACTAATTTGTTTCCTAAAACCATCACCATGACACCATATCTTGGAGCATAAGCAGGTTACCTATAGACAGGCTAGAAGCAACTCCTTGTGAGTTGTGATGTATTCAAATGGGCATTAAGGTATCTCCATTAGATTTATTCCAAGAAGTTACCTATTTCATCACCTGTCTACTCAAGTTAGTTCTCAAATTCATCATATACACCTCTTAGAATGTCAAGTTACCAAATCATACCCAACTCAATTGGCATATATGAGATATATGACTTCCATTGCATACATAGTCATACATGAATCTAACTTCCAAAATAAGTAGTCTATCCACCAGTAAAATCAATCTGTATAATCAATCACGTTAAAAATTTTAAGAAGTTTATCCCCTGCAAATTAACAGCATAACTGAAAAATAAATAGGCATTCTTCATAAATACGCATGCTCAGCATCATTCAAGTATGTCAAAATCATTAAAATTATAAATTTTAAGTTGTAGAACTTTTTGATATCAGGTCTAGAGAAAATCAATTATTTCACTGCTAAAATTTCAAAATCATAGCAATGAAAACATCTCCAATAATCAAACTATCCAAGAAAACCTCTTACTTTATAGTAGCCCCTCCTTTTCCAATTATGCTCCCACAAGAGCTATTGGGTACAATTAACCTCACTTTTGTTCTTGGTTCACCATCATCATTATCTTCAATATTAAGCTGACCAAGAGAAACAAGACTGAGTTAATATCAGAGATACATAAAACTTATCAAGTTAAAAGTCATCATAAAAGATCACCTCATTCAATAATTTAGCAAGGATAAGTTCCATGGCTTTGAGTACTTCATCAATTGTTCCAGAGACCATAATGATCCTGTCCGATGTTCCTGGGAAAAATTCATGATTGCGTGACAACTGAATTCGAGCTCCAGAGTTTGACTGAAATTCAGTAATTGTTGAACCACCCTTTCCAATTACAGAACCAGCCGCAGCATTGGAGACAAGAAACCTGATATATGTGGGCTTCTCCCCACTTTCTGAAAGAAGAAAACATGGGCAGAATGTTCATCACTTGATTCTAAGATGATAAATGCGTTTGTTGCAAATGAGAAGCTTTGGAAGCAAACATGAACATTTCAACCATCAGAAGAGCATAAAACACAAAAAGATACAGGGAAAAATACTATAAATATAAAGTAAATACTAACGAAGAGCATCTATGTATTTTTTTCACTTCGAACTATATCTAATTGGTAATACACAAAAAGATCACAGAAAATGCATTAAACAAAAACAACATCAATTTGGTAGATTCAGAAGAGACACAGTATGCTTGTTATGGCATGTACCCCTGCATTTCTGATAATAGTTCAAATCATATAGAAGATTAAGATTTACATTTTTAATATAGTTTAAGAAACACATTGCTACAGAAATGATTACTGACCACCCAAAGAATTCATATCCTAAAAACCCTCATTCCCATCACTAAAATCCTTAGACCCTCTCATACATCACTTTATCCATGAGAAAAGACACCCACCGAGGACAAATAGGAACCACCAAAGTAGATATTGATTGTTAATAGACAGGTTACAGAACTGGTCTATGTGGCTTAAAGAAAACTATAGGAACACAACTTGTGGAACAGGATAAGCTGTGAGGGACTATTTAACTTTTTAGTATCGCTTCTATGAAGATAATCAATGGCTTTAACAACATATTCAATGATATGAGAACCAATTGAACATTTACAATAGGTTTTCCATCACTTACGACAATCAGTTATCCTACATAAATAGGGACTTGAAAATTTTCACATAAAGATACCAAGTAAAAATGCATAAACTGCTATTGTACATCATGCATATGACTACAAGAAGGAAAGGGAGGGAGGAGGGCTGCCAAAAAATGAGTGAGATACACCAAACTAATCAACTACACAATATAGATGACCACACCTCTCCACTATTAAAATATGAGCCAAGTTTCTTATCTTCCCTTTCCTACATCTAAGAAAGTAAAATTACCAAGTCAAACAGAAATCATTAGCTACTACAACACAAGTTTACAATTCCCCACTTTCAGATTCTAATCACATTAAACTCTTCAAGAGCAAACTCATTAAAGCATGCTAGACAAAGTAACTGATTTTTATACCAATGCTGTGACAAAACAATTCAAAATTAGTGTTCCCATATAGTTTCACAGCTTTAATTTTTAAGTATTATTAAAGAAAAATAATTGAAACACCCTTAACAAAAATATCGTCACTTGCAATCCACCCCTCATAAGCTGTTCACCTCAGTGTCAATCCCGCTTTTCACAGTTATTATACAGATGAAAACAGATAAAACGACAATGCCATGGGAAACTCCAAGATTTCTAATCCTACTATCCCCTGACTTAGCCAAATTTAAACATAAGATAAAGACTGAACAGAATTCTTTTTCTCTATCCATTTTTCATTTCTCGCCAAGCAAACATAATGCTAGGGTTAGGGTTTCAAATTCTATATTAAAATGTCTACACGAAATAAACAGCCCAAAATTCAAACAATTCCACACACTAATCTTAACATTGGAAAACAGAAACAGAATGAAAAACTTAACGCCATTGACTCAAAAGCGGAAACAAAAGAAAAACTCAAAACATGAAAAAGCTTCAACGAAGCAAAAAAGAAGAAGATCAGATCAGGAATTACCAGAAGTAGGCGATTTAGGCGGCGGCGGAGATCTCTTCCTCGCTGCCTCTGGTGATGACACGTAAGACGAACTCCGTCGACTCCATTTCTCTCTTCTTTATCCTCTCCTCTTCTAAACCAAAACCAAATACAAAAACAACACTCCACAGATAAATAAATAGACAAAGACAAAAAAAATTGCAGAGATTAAGCAAAGTAATCAGAATTATTTCCTAATTAACAGAAAAATGCTAAACACAAATTAATACTTTTCACAGAAAAAATCTTTCTCTTCTTTCAGTTCGCAGCTTCTTTCTTCTTATTCTTCTTCTTCTTCTTCTTCGGTCTGAGCTGAAGGTTTCTGAATTTTTCTTTTTTGGTGTTCCGTTATCTATCCATCGATAGCTGGCTTAGGCTCGTTTGAGTTTTTAATTTTTTTATTTTATTTTTAATTTATTTATTGCGTGAAAACCGCCTATTTTCGTAAAAAAAAAATAATATTATTTAAATTAGGGTGAATCGGTGAGCGGGGCGGGGAGGCCCACGAGGCTTGAGACCACGCTACGAAGGTCGACTTGGGCTATAAGTCTATAACCTGTCACGATCGATCGTGCCCCCACTTGAATTGGCTTGCCAACCTGGGCTTTTTAGTTTAGTTTCAGCCTCCATGTGAATTTTCAAACCGTTGAATTTTAGTTTACAATTACTAATTAATTATTACCATTTGAGATTAGATTTAACATTTTGTTGGGCATTTAATGTTAATTTGGAATTTTTCAATGCACAACTTGTTTGGGATATAATAATTAAAGAAGCAAGAGTGAAATTACTTGGTGAGAACTGGGAAGTGAGATCTAGTATGGAGTTGAATTGAATTTTTTATTAATGCCTAACTTTGTTTATTTTATCATAAATGAAATCCATGGTATTTAAATGTAGGTTGTTCGAATTCTTAGGTTACAATGACATTTTTGTGTTTCATAAAACACCATCAATTACATCCAAAATTAAAACACACATAATAATATACAAGTGGATTGGCCCGTGCTGGCGCGTCGGGCGTTCAAAAATTTATTTCTTTAAATAATTTCATATTCGAATTAAATTGTTTGATGCACAATTCGAAAGTACTATGATTTTAAATGTGTTGCATCTTTAGAAGGCTATATTATATATATATATATGCCCTAAAGTTAGCAATAAATAGTAAATATTGGTTTGTATATGGACAGGTGCAATAGCTTCGATTTTGTTTCTTCCTCTAAAGTGTGTAGCACTTAAAACAAAAAACTAAGTTTATTCTCTTCTTCATATGGACATTTAGAAATTGTCATTAGTTGTTTGATAAGACATTGCATCACTGGAAACAAAAGGTTTGTGGTCTCTTAAGAATTCACAAATTGCATCTTTAGGTAAGTTAACATTATTGAAAAACAAATCAATAATTTGATGATTAACCATCTTCGGTTTTGTTATCAAATTAAAATAAACTTCATTTGTTATGTTTTTGGGATGGCCAATAAGTCCATTTGTTTTCTAAAAACAGTCTTGTCTATAATGGACTGATCATATCATCAGTATAAGATTTAGCTTTAATTTTTACTTAAAAATTTTATATCAGAGTTTTTAAACGTTTATGCTGCTAACCCACTAATGTTACAATCCTAAATTGTAATTCATGGGTTGAAACCATTAATAGACATCGTTAAAGAGGGCTCCCACACAGCATAGGCCTTAGGTAAGTCTTGAAAATTCTCTGTAAATTAAGAAATATTCAACTCAAATCATAGAAAATTCTTTGTAAATTAAGAAATACTGAACTCAAATTCTGATCCTTAGCTATCTTATCTAACAACTTTGTTCTAACTTAAAAGAAAATATTATTTATTTTGTAGAATAATTAAGTAGAGATAGGGGGATAGGATTTATTATAACATTTATTGTGTGAAAGAATAATTAAGTAGAGATAGGGGGATAGGATTTATTACAACATTTATTGTATGAAGGGAAACGGATAATCAAGGGTAAGAACTGGCAGTGGCTGGAAACAAACTTAGGGTCTTCTTAGTAATTTGGCAAATGAGAAAAGACAGAGAAGGACAAAAAAATTTCAAATGGAGCTTCCTCATCGATCATCAAAAGGGATGTTTAGTAATTTTATTAGGTGTTTCAAATAATATATAGTATATATATATATATATATATATATATTACAAATAAAATGTGTATTGTAAAATTTTATCAATTACATTCGAGATGAGCGTCAATAGGAAATACAGTAACTTATAAGATAAGATATGAGTAAATTACTATTCTTATAAATTGATAAATAAACCTCCACCAAAAAAATTTATAAAAAAACATATAACGAGCTAATCTTGTGTTGACATATGATGATAATGTGTATGCCCGGTGTCCCTATTGTTTATATTTCAATTACAAAATAGATTGAATACAAAAACAAAATAGATGGAATAAATAATAATATTGTTTCTATGGGCTTTTCTTTAATGAGATATATAAATTAAGGAAAAAAATTATAATAAACTTTTTACTTGGATAAAATTTGGAAATGATAAAATAAGTAGTTTGAACATATATATATTGCACTCGAAATAGAGAGTGTTATTTAAGATTTGAAGGTTGTAGTAGATTTTTTTAGGTGCTACTAATATTTAATTTCGCAATTGGTAGTTTAATTAGTAATGTTATTGATGGCACCCCTTTTCTCCCTTTTCTAGTTTTTTTTGCTTTATTCTCTTTTCCCTCTTCCTTGGCTATTACTATCAAGGGGAGGAGGGGTTTGATTTTTTATTTCGTATCTTTTTTTCCTTTAATTTTAGAATAAATTCCCACAAATCTGTTGATCTGTTTGGGTTATGAGTCTCCAGATCTTTAGATCTTGGATGTTTGAGTTAGTTCAGTTTGTCGAGTCAATTTATTCAGTTTGTTTGATGTCTTTTGAGTTTACAATAGATTGGAGATTTCACCATCATATTGAGATGGGTTTTCTTTGTGGTTTTTGGATCAATCGGGGAGGTTTTTGGATCACTTATCTTTTTGTCGTTGGTGAAAACTCACAGAAGCAAAAACGAAGAGGTGTCGTGCGTGCTAGAGACTCATGGGAAAGGTTCGAAACTCCAATTCAAAGGATTCATATCATGATGACAGATCCAGATCAAGACGTTGATGATGAAATTCAATCTATTGTAATTTATGTTATGAACGATGTAATTTCATTTTCATGAATGAAAATTACATTTTCTTTAAAAAAAATAATGTTATTAATGGATTGTGATTAAAGCTATATATGTTCACTTGCACCTTCACGGAATGAAAGGTAAAAGTACACAAATGGTCCCTGAAGTGAGTCGAAATGTGCATTTTGGTCCCTGAAGTGAAACTTTGTTCAATTGAGTCCCTAAAGTGAAGGGTTAGGAATAATTGGGTTCTTCCGTCAATTGCACCGTCAATTTCGCTGACGTGACACTGACGCCGTTAACTTTGCTGACGGTGTTGCTGAAATGAACTGTCATGTCATCTTTTTTTAATAAAAAAATAATATTTTAAAAATATGTTTTTTGAAAAAATATTTATTATTTTTCTCTTTTTCTGTTTTTTTTTCAAAAAAATTATTTTCGTTTTTTTAGTAAAAATCAAAAAGGAAAAAGACAATTTTTTTCCTTTTTCTGTTTTTTCAAAAAAAAGTTCAACAAACATTTTGGATAAAAAATTAAAAAAAAGAAAAAAAACGAATTTTGAATTTTTTTCTTCTTTTCTTTTCC
>AWUE01008249.1:0-11438 GCA_001974825.2 Corchorus olitorius | reverse complement strand
TATATATATATATATATATATATATATATATATATTAAAAAAAGTTGTTTAATTTCAGGTCCAAGTATTCTTGAGTTATATATGAGGGGAGCAATCAGTTATTCTCTTTGTTTTAACTCTAATTTCAAATAGTCAATTGCCATCATCAAGATTCGACAATTAAAAGTCATAGTCCTACAATGGTCAAGTTTCATCTCAACACTGAAAAATTATATACAAGGTTTGTTTTCATGATTCCATCTTACTATATCTTATGGTGTATGTTATATAAGCCAAAGAGAGATAATTCCAATTAAAATGGGACCCTTTGAAAGTTGAAATTCAAGATGATAAATGTGGTTGAGTTGAACATGTGGAAGTGTCTCTCCATGTCATATGTTATGTTATATAAATAGTATTTACAAAAAAAATGAGCATTCAAATTCAATGTAAGATGTAAGACATGGGTCCAAAAATGTAGGGAAGGTTGTGCTTGGACTTGGAGGTTAGGAATTTGGATCCCAACTATCTAAAGACTAAAACTTGGGTGGGCAACCACTCTTCCTTTTTTTTTTTTTTTTGGCCAGACTCTTTCTCTTGGTTTAATAGTTTTATGTTTCATCACCACACGACAGACTCGATCTTCTAATATAAGAAGAAATAAATGAGCAATTGGCCAATGGTTTGGGAAAAATTGGGTGAATAAAAGGACATTTTTTATCTTTCTTTTAAGTATGATAATAATTCCAAAAGATCAGATTTCTTTGTCCTCATTAAAAGATCAAACCATGAAATGAAGGGATCATGATCATTATTCAACTCTATTACTATTACACAAGGGCCATGTTGAAGCTAGATAGGTTATAAACTTTTGGCAAAGAGGACATTTTAGTGGTTAGAATTTGAGATTTTATCGTAAGATTTCGAATGTAGATCTTAGAATATAAAGACATGTATCTCCCCAATCTACTATTAGAAAACTATATCTTGGTGGGAAGGAAAGATGCAAGAGCTGAGATTAAAATGCGTGAAGCCATTTGAACCTTTTTTTTTTTGTTTAAAGAAGGTTCTGAAATTGCTATATTGGAAATCAACAAGCCAATTGCAAGCTGCAATATTAGTAGGACATAAAACTAGAGCAATAATGAAGATAGCAACAGAAACAAAATGACTGGAATGAATACAAACATAAACATGCTACCACCAAACTCTAATGTGGCACTCCGTGTCCTCCTCCTCCTAATTGATCCTGGAAATTCTTCTTGGCCAAACTTTAGATCTCCAAAGTAGAGATGAACCCCAGGATTCTTCAATTTTATGTTACTCCCAAGCAAAACGGAACTGTTTGTCCCCTGAACGTTGCTGTTTGTATATATATTGATGCAGCAACAACCTTCCGCCTCGCCCGCCATGCCACGACGGATGAACATTGTTGCCCCAGCATTGCTTCCTTCCAAGTTTACTCGATTCAAAGACCCTAAGCTGATTTCTGGAGTCTCGCTGCTTGACATTTTTTTGATTTGGTTTCACTGCTGGAAATTTGAATTTTTTTGTTTTAAGTCACAGTTTTGAGTCTTCTTCACCTCGATGCTTTGCTTCTTTGCTTAGTTGTGTCTTCTCACTTTTCGCCTGCTACAAGAAAAGACATTGGAATGACTTCAACAACACTCTTTTTACTCAGTTTCTTCCTTCTTTCCCCAATTTTACCCTAAGAATAGCAAATCAAACTTAAAAAAATACTTAGAAGACATAAGAATCATGAGATAGGGATTTCAAAACCCTTCAGCTTCAACTCTATTCCTTTTGTCTACATCAAGAAAAGATTATCCAATTGTCGGCAACAATAAAGGGGCATTTCATTTCTCGTCAGACATCAGCAACAAATCTGCAAATATACGAGGAAACTCAAGTCCTCCACCAGACGTTTGGAATCAATAAATTTGTGACAAAACACGAAAGCAACAAGTCCAAAACGACCAAAAACCAACCAAAAGAGAGGCAAGAAAAAGCATTGAAACACACCATTTCAGACTTCCATTGAAACGGAATTTGAGGAAAACCAAAATGCTATAGTACAATGGAGAAATAAATTCTTATTTCTACGGGAAATAACCCCAAGGATGATCTTAGAAGAAAAATTACAAAAGAGATTAATATTTCTCATGATTATACATTCCTGAAAAAACTGAAGGGTCCTTCATCCCCATTTCATTATTTTTCCCTAGTTTCTGCCAACGGAAACAAGCCCCTCCTCGAAAACCTATGATGCCACTAATTAATTTAACCACATACAACCAAAACGGTTAAAAAGAGTTGCAAGTGTGTCACCAAATAAGAAAAAAAAAAAAAGAGAGTTGCAAATGTCGTGCATAGTGATTCACAAGTATCAGGATTATTAAGTGTTTCCACTTGGAAAATCACTTTCTCCATCTTGGACCAAAAGGAAACTAGAAGTATGCACTCTTGGTCTTTCCTCAGGAAATGAAGGCATCGCATACCAGTATAGGCTTTTCCAAATCGGTGGCATTTTTAAACAAAAAAACAACATATCCGGAAATGAAAGATCCTTATAGAATCAAGGCCAAGATTCTGGATTAACTTTTTCACTGACTGTAGACCCAAACTGCGGTCCACCCTTACGATACTGGATAAGAAACTCAACCGGGTATCCCTTCAACTTATGAGGCTCAATACCCAAATCCATAAAAGTTAAAGCTGCAAAACCAACCAGAAAATGTGAGGAAATGAGAGATGAACACATCTTGTAGGAAAATTATTAGCAATTTCATTAAATTTTATATAAAAGAATGAGATATATTTCAACTGACCATTTTCAGAGACAACAGTATCATTTGCAAATGCGATTATCTGGTCCAGATTGAAAATGTCAGGATTTGGTAGTGGAAATGGTACTTTATTGACTAATACCTCCCTGGGTGTTGCAATTGCCTGAAACCATCAAACAATAAAGCCATTAAATTATAATTCAACTAGCAAACACCACCAAACAAAAACATGACTAAAACATTGTTTGCACTTAGCCTAAGCAATTTCACATCCCTAACATCCAAATATGAAGGTGAACAGATTTACCTTTGCAATTGGTAAAGGAACTTTTACATAGCGGGGCCATTCACGAATCATATCATACATAACCTCAGCCTGCATGGAATTTTAGGTTCAGTTGTACCAAAAAGCATTGCTGCAATATACAAATTAATGGAAGGGGGAAAAGTTTTACCAGTTCATGCACCGTAAAGATCTCTGGCCCACCAAGCTCATAAACCTTTCCCATGCTGGAGCCATCGTCTTTCAAGGCGGCAACGATTGCAGAAGCAACATCAACAACATAAACAGGCTGTATTCTGTAAGGATATCGTTGTTAGGGGAAAAAAAAGCACAAAAGACTCTAAAGAAATGAACCACACAAATCTAAGTTAAAAGTTTATGGTTATAATTCAGACTTTACTTGGTAGATCCATCACCAATGAGTGGAAGGAAACTATATTTCTTTGCAAATTGTGCCCATCGATTCATGATCCGATCCTCAGTACCAATCATTACAGCAGGTTTCATGACAGTAGCCTGTAGAAGGAATAATATGCTCTAAAATTAGGAAGCAAAAAACACCAGCCTTAAGAACCTATTCACACCTTTTCGCTATGGTGTTTTACCTTCCTCAGGCTTATTCGGGAAACAGAGGTGCTAATGTTATTAATCTTCAAACAATGCCCAAGACTAAATTTTGGTACTCTCACCTTTAAGGGTTTTGTATATATATATTTTTTTTAACTTTATTTTTGTACATGTGATATTGGACTACACTTAGGAAGGTAGCCCTCTCCCATCACGAGGTAGCAAAAGGCCAGGATTGGGCCGGGTCATTTCATTCGGGCTCATGCCATATGAGGTCCAACTTCTTTCCAGGAGCAGGTCAGCCTCAGATTCAGACAAAGTATCACGCCTACTGACTAATAAATAAAATAATTAAGGAATAATATTTATTCACATAATTGGTCATTTTCATTTTACAGTGTATTAAATTCAGTTTATTATAGTTTCAGGTTCAAGCCATTTCAAATTCGAGTCTGACTTTTATGGTAAAATCAAGTTCACTTGTGTTCAAGCTCAGGCTTTACAGATGGTTTTTTGGTTTTGGTTCATTTTGCTACATCTACTTCCATTCTATGAAGCAGGGCGGCACAAATCCTCCCGCTGTACGAAAACACAATTTTGATCTCAAGTTCTCGAAGGTACAAGAAACAACAATACTACAAGTCCAGATAACTAAAAGCAATATTGTCATTCAAATAAACAGCATGTATGAATGCACCTAAGAACAACCCCAATCATGCCCACAGAATCAGCAAACAAGCATTTAACACAACATAACCATGGCCACCACAGAAGAGACGTAAACACTCCTACACTAACTGTATTGACATTAATTGCCTTCTACACAACAGCAAAATCAAATTTTAATGGCTATAACTGCATAACATTTCTATCTTCTTTCAATCTTTCGTGTGTGTGTGTGTGTGTGTGTGTGTGTGTGTGTGTGTGTATCTATATATATATAAGCAACTGCATAACAAATAAGAAAATAAACCCAGAAAAAAAAAAAAACAAAAAAAATAGTATGCCCATTTGTGCTCATTCTAAGTAGCATGGTGTACTATTCTGCCAAAAAATAAAAGTAGCATGGCCTACTAGATAACAAAGTTCCACACTTATTAAGATACAGATCCAATCTGCTTATATTATAATAAATTCACCATCTTTAGCATATCAGGTGTCAAAAACAAAGAGTAATTACCTCGGGAAATTCTTTTAAAACTGCTTCTTCACCAGCAGCCTTAGCTCTTCGAAATCTTGATGGTGATGATAAAGATGACCCTAAGCAAGAAACTTGAATAAATCTCGTTATACCACCATGTTCTCTGGCAATCTGGAAAAATCAAGAAGGAAAATTAAATAATGAACTATTAAGAAACCCAAAAATTCAACTTAGCTATAGATAAAACATGGTTGATAGCATAACATGATATGATTATTGAACCAAACATTATTCCATATATTGAAAACTCAATAAAGTTGTATCACGGACAATTTAATCATTTACTTCAGGATGAATGAATGAATGAAGACAAAATGTGGTTAACCAACTTGCTATTTGAATTCCAATCTATCTAAAGATGAGTACATGATAGAGCCTCAATTATAGTGCATGCCCCATTTAACATTCACAGGAAACCAGAGATGTTCTACTTCACACCCCGGGTAGCCCATTCAGCCCATACACAATAAAATTGGTCCCAAATCACCGATTATCAAGAGATTAAGGGTGCCAGTGCAAGTATCAATTTGAAAGATTCCAACATACCACTGCCAGATGTTCTGCCATGAAATGGTTCACTTCTTCAAAGCTATAGTTTCTTGTTTCATATTCTCTTCCTGCCAAAAGAAGCAATACTTGATCAAACAAATTCAAGATTTAAACATCTGTCTTTTATTAAATCAAAAGTGAAGCCTGCATACCAATAAGATTGATAACAACATTAGCCTTTGCCATCACAGCTTTAATCGAATTTTCATCCCTTGGATCGAATTTCATTGGCACTATCTGCATATTATAAATATGTAATTATGACCCTAATTGAAGCACGATACGCATTAAAAAGAAGGATGAAATTATTTCATGTTGTATGCTACCTGTCCCAAATCACCCATCAACTTGAGATGACGAGGGTTATCCTCAGAACCTCGGAAAGGAACTAAAACCTGAGATCCCATTTTAGCTAAATAGAAAAAGGAAAACATCTGTTAGTGTACACATCTCATAATTCAAGGCGAAGCATGGAATATTTGAGCTGAGAAAGAAGAGTAACATCAAAATAATGTAAAATAATAATAATAATAATAATAATAATAACTGAAACAAAGCAAATTTAAAAATTACCAAGCTGTTGCACAAGATAACGACCAAGGAATCCAGTAGCTCCAAAAACTGTAGCTATAATGCCACTGCAAGAAAAGGGAAAATCTTTTATCCCTAATTTACAAGCGCATGTATAAGAAAAAGAAACGACATTTGATACAAATCCCGCAATCAACAGAGAATTTTAGCTAAAAACTAAAATTGAAAGTACAAATGGAAAAATGGTAAAGAAAGAAGAAAATGACCTAACGGAGGATCGACCACCGGTGCCCTTGCGAACGAGGTGGCCTACGCCCTTGTGGGCGGCCAGCGTAGATCCATAACGGGGATGATCAACCCCATAGTCTGAAACAATTGATAAGAAAACTAATCAAATTGATGCAAATGCGGAACTTCCATTAAAAAAATAGAGGAAGAAAAATATTGAAATGAGAAATGGAAAAATAAAAGAGGGGAAATGAAATTTTACAGTGATCGTAAATGGAGTTAATAGAAGAGATTGAGGCTGTTGGCCTAAAAGATTGCTGCCCAAACCGCCTGGTAATCGCCTGCATCTTTTCTCTTTTCTCAGCTACAGCTTTCTCCGAGAGAAACAGAGAGAAAGGGGAGTGGTTTTGTTCGTCTGCAAACTGCAAAGTTTAACTTACTTTGGGTATGGGCTTAGCTTAGCTTAGGTTCATTATTGTCAGCCCACTAAAAGTTCTCTTTTCATTACATGGGCCAGGGAAATTACTCCCAGTGAATTTAATTAGACATAAAAGTTAAGAGTTCGTTTGGCATCGTTTCCGTTTCCTGTTTTCTGTTGCCAATTTTCTGTTTTTGGAAACAAAACAGTGAAAACATGTTTGGCAGGCTGTTTCTGTTTTCAAAAATTTTGGAAACAGAAACAGTGTTTTGGAAAAAAGTGGAAGCAAGAATTTTGTGTTTTCATGTTTTTACAAAACACTTTCAAAACACAGAAGCATAATGATGAACAGTAACTCACATGCTTTTTAACCATTTTTTTAAAACTTTTTTATTTAAAAACATACAACCAAAATGTATATCCAAACATGTTTTTGTTTTCAAAAATTGACAACGCAACAAAAACAAAACAAAAACGAAACAAAAACAAAAAACAGAAAAATGAAAACGATGCCAAACGACCCCTAAATTTTCAACCAAATTAGCCATTTTCTCCATATAAATAAATATATAAATATAAAATGTTCCTAATATTATACAGTCCATATAGTTTTATGACCAATCAGATTCAATCAAAATAATGAGGTCTATCACCAAACTTTTAATCCTAATTTAGGTATTTGCCCATATACTACCACTCTTATAAAGTTGGAGGCAATGGAGCTCTCCTAGTTATGCCACCAAAGCAATTGTATTTCTTTCCATTTTAAAAAAGGTCAATTAGAGAATTAATCTTGAGCTATATCGGGTGTGAATGAGCATTTGGTGCCTTGGCTATCCTTTGTTAGTTGCTAATTAGGTATGGGCCTGCACTTCGCCGCAGGCGTAGTGTTTGGAAACAGGCTCCGGGTGAAGGGATGTGTAGTTATTGTAAGGAGGGTCATCATAGAATTTGATAATTATAGTTAATAAAAAGAGCAAATAGAGGAATATAATATACTTGGAGATCATAATCATGGGACAGGAAGAATGGTGATAAGAAGGGATTAATTAACTTTTATCTGTATATCAGGTTTGGGAATTTGTTGGACAATTATTGAATTAGGAACTTGCATGAAAAGAGAAGATGCATAGTATTATATACATATATATAAGGCATAAGGGTCTCCAGTTAAGAATATATAATATAGCATAAAGAGCACAAAAACATACACTAATCGTGCTCTAAAGGAAAAAGGCAAGTATAATAGGTTTAATGTTGTACTGGTAAAAGAGGAAAAAAAAAAACAAATAAAGTAGAAGATAAAATGGGTTTCAAAGGAGGTTCATTAGTATCCAAGATCTCTTCTTCATAATATGAAACTCTTCTTAAAAGTAAAAAATCATACAATTTACAATGTTATTTGTAGTTAAACTAATTGAAACAACATTGGAGTTTCTCAACTGTATCTCAACATTGGAGAGACAATTTACACAATACTTTATTTCAATTGTATTCTAAAAATTCATTATAAAATCCCTTATCTGTAATCTGAAACAACTTTGTAATGAAATTAGATACAAAACAGGAAAAGGAAGGGAAGTAGAACATATGAATCAACCTTCTTATATATAACAACCATAAGTCAATACTTTCATGCATAAATCGAGAAAACTTGTCAGGTATCTGATAACAGAATTAAACATTAACAACTAATGTCTTCGAAACAGCTATGCCTTCTTAAATACTAAAAACTAAAACCAACACGGGTAAGTGGTAACTATACAATCATTCATAGCATGCTTCCATATTTCAAAGTTGAACTTGATATGTCAATCTCTACCTTGTTTTTTTCTCTGCAAAAGCATATACGACAGATATCAGAAATAATATAGTAAGTGGTAAAGATTAAAACACAAAGATCAACCAATCAGAGCAAACTTATTCCAGCTCCAATCTGTTAAAAGATCTATCCAGGGATTCCTGTCATAGTACTGTTTCTCCTATTGCCACTAAAAAGTGCGGAAACTACTATGAAAACTTGAATGTTGCCTTGTCTGAATCAAAGCGCTGAATCCTACAAATTGTAATGTGTTTTAAAACTCTTTTTTTTTTTGACAAATACTATAAATGATCATGAAAGACCCACGTGGGGAAACGAAATTCCTTTCACCTGTGAAATTATTTTGCTCCTGACCTTTCTCTTTTACCCCACCTCATGTTGCTGACTATAAATCATCTCGCAATTTTCCACCCAAAAAAAATTAAAAAAAAAACAAACAAAAGGCAGTTAAAAAATTGGAGGCCAAAGAAATATAGTTCAAGTCCAATTAAAGAGTACCTAGTGCTTACACCAGAGTAATCTTGCAGCACAATGACCTGCAAAGAGAGAAAAAATTAGTTGAATAGACAATAAAAAAGGGTGTGATTATAGTATAGTTCCATCGAATATCATTGGAAAAGGTGAAACATGATAAATGGTGACTTGGCTGAGTTACCTATTTGAGTCTGGAATTTCCCAACCTACATGGTGAGGAAACAATATTGAACAAAAAGTGCTTAGATCATGAACCATATAGAAGAAAAAGTCCAGTAGATAATCAGAAGGTAGATGGCAAAAAAAACAATTCAAGCTTTATCCTAATAAGATTAAAAAAAAACCCGGAAATAAGAGCAAGGATTTTTTACTTGGGCCATGCTGGTAGCTTCATGAACACATAAGCTAAAAAGAGTAGAAATAGGAGAAAAAGAGTGACCCCATCAGCATATTTCATGTTTCTCGAGGTGGATATTTTTTCCCTTTTTTTGCTAAACCGATACTTAAAAGGAACAAAAAAGAAAGGGGAAATTTGTTGTAATGCAACCACTGATATATTCACGGTTGGAACACATATTCAATGAAGATGAAGAAATGCAGTTAGAGGGGAAAATCAAAACTACAGTAAAGTTTGGAAAGACAAAAAGTGAACATATCCTTATCCCGATTCTCTTCAATTTCAACACCACACCATTCTTTGCAACCACCCAGCTCAACAAAAAGAGGAAGCTAAAATTTGGTTAGTTACCTCAACGCAATCCGTGCCTTGACAAATCCAGAAACTTGAGCAACATCTAAATTGAGAGTGGTTGAATCAGATCAAAAGGCTGCAAAAAAGGATGAATCGATTAGTCAACAATAGTTAAAATAAGAACCCAAAAAGAGTCAAATGTGAACTTTAAAAAATTTCAATCTCCATTATTAACTAAAACAAAGAAATACTGACCTCATTATGGTGTATATGAGATCCTGTTACAACTTTGTCTACAATTACGTTAACATAATTGCTCTGTTCAATTTGGTTTCTGATTTAGCCAAAATCTATTCAGTGATTGCAGCAAGTCATATACAAAGTGAAAAAGAGATCAAGTATTAAATTAATAAGGATACTATAAGCAACATAAGCAGCAATTATTAGAAGAAAAAATGACCATTTCCTCACATAACAGTTAGTAAAATACTCAGCTCCCCTTTTGCTCCACAAACCTTTCTCCTTGGAGCCTCACTGACATCCCCTTTTATTCCACTTATCTTTAGCCTTGGACTCTTTTGGACATATGATTAAAATGTCCAATCAAATAATTCTTAATGTTTTGACAATACATTTGAAAGGACTGCACTCTCCCCATTATAACAACAGCCTGATAAAAAAAACTATTGCAATTTGCAAGGATTAACCAAATTTTTTTTTGGGCATGATTGTATGGGGGAGAAAAAAGAAATTTGTTTCGTCAATGTTGAAACCAGTTAATAAACCGTGAATAATAATAAAAAAAACCTTAAAATCTGGCAGATTTTCAGTTTGCATGTGTTGAGTACATTAATTTGTCCTAGTATATTGTCTTTAAGATGCAAAGGTGTTCTGAGAAAAATACGGTTTGCTAGATCTAGGGGGTTAATTTACTTACTAGCCATTATGTAGCTATGAAATAGACCAGAAAAAGTCTCAATCAAATAGCAGAGTGGAGGAACTAAAAAACAGATAAATATTCTACCGTATTTTTCTAATGATTACTCCATTTCTTCATTAAAAGAAGAGCAGAAAAAATACAACATCAAGGATTTTTGAAGGCAATCAAGTGATTAGAGGCACTTATAATTCATTATTGAAAGTGACTTTGAATTCACAACACAATGCATAGAACATGAAGCCTGATGAAGTTGCTAATCTCAACAATGAAAGAAAATGAGAAGTAGTCTTATCTTTCAGGTTAGTTTTGTACAAAGAAAGATTACTATTAAGACACTATATATAACTATTTAGACCTGCACTTTTTGTGTAGCTGTCATGTCATTGTGTCGAAACGTTCGAGTCCGGGGAACCCTGCCGAGACGACGTTGGAATGAAGGAGTCGCCACTAATCTTTTTTCTAAGGTGTGATTAGCCACCTATCCGATTATTAAGTCTAATATTAACCTAAGCTTGGCGAAGGTAATACTAAACCTAATACAGTCTGCTTAACCAGAGTCTATGGGTTCGGGAGTCGGTTACGCTCGGGGAAGGATTAGCACCCCCGACACGCCCGTCAAACGACGGTACCTCTAGTCTAAACTAAATCTAATGGGTTAATACTAAGGGTTGCTTTTATCTAAATCTTGTTCATTATCAAAAAAGGGGTTATAAAAGAAAATGAAATCATTTTTTAAAATAAATGTTGATAATTCGAAGATTATGATCGAACACCGTCGACCAATTCTATTTCGATTCTCTTTCACTGTTTGTTCTCTTGTTGAATCTTCCGCGTCTTCCGCGTCGGGAAGAGGTTTTGAAAATGCTGTGTCAAAACCTTTTATTCTTGTTTTTAGAGTCTTTTACTTTGCTTTGAAAACCTCCATTTTAGTCTCCTTAAAAATGGCGTGAAAATCTTCTTTTCTTATTG
>AWUE01007315.1:0-13960 GCA_001974825.2 Corchorus olitorius | reverse complement strand
TATTTCGAAAATTAAATTATAGACTAAATACTAAAAAAATCCCTTATGTTTTTCTTTTGGGACAAATCAGTCCCTTACTAACGTGGAAAAGCCACGTGGATGCCACGTATACTTCTTGCTGACGTGGAAAAGCCACGTCAGCAAATCTGACGGGGACTGTCCAAAAAGGACTAACGTGACTCATTTTTGAAACGTAAGGGATTAATTTGTCCCGAAAAAAACATAAAGGATTATTTTGTCCCAAAAACAAAACATAAGGGATTTTTTGGGTATTTAGCCTATAATTAAATAATTTAACAGTAATTAACAGTAAGACTTTAGATTTTTCAAGAAATGATAACCAATTAAAGTCATTAAAAAAATCTAAAGCAAAAAGGTCGAAGAATTTCAAGTTGTCAATATGAAAATGACATTTTCTTTTTCTAATAATATATTTTGAAGTTTCATATAGTATATTAAGCTTACTATGAAGTTTATAAGGAGAATTGATAGTGTATATATATTATATATATTATATAGTACTGTGTCAACAGCCTTTTATAAAATGTCACAACTTTTTCCAATGGATAAATTGAAGTAATTCTTTGATATAATAAATAATACTATGTAAATTAATGAGATGATAAAAAAAGTATGGTGTGGATGACATTCCCCTGGCCCTGATGATGTGATCTGAGATGAGATGAAGACGTAACTTGCCTCAGTCAATATATAATAAATATCTAGTCTTTTGTATAGTACATATATGATATATCTGATGAGTCTTTTTTTTAGTTGAACAAAAAAAAAAACATGACTAGAAGAACATAATTGAATTTCATGATCATCACTTCACTGATTAACTTTATTATAAGATGCAAACCTTCTCTCCCTTCTAAAATTTTCAGGCTTAAAAAGTTATCAATTCTTGAAGATAAATCATGAATGACTGATTTAATTTTTTTGGCTTAAAAAGTTTCAATTCTTGAAGATAAATCATGAATGGTTTAAAAAGTTATCAATGATAAATCTTCAGGCCCAAATGGAATGACCCCATTTTTTTATCAAAATTCTGGTTGATTGTGAAAGAGAAAGTCTGTAAAACTGTTTTAGATTTTCTCAATCATGGGATGCCTTTACCAAATATTAACTGCACTAATATTGTTTTAGTTGCGAAGTGTGATAATCCTACAAATGTTAAAGATTTTCGCCCTATTAGTTTGTGTAATGTTATTTTCAAAATTATTTCCAAAATTATGGCTAATAGGTTGAAAGTAGTATTACCACAAGTTATTGGACAAAATCAAAGTGCGGGGAGGCAAATTTTTTATAGTATTATGATTGCCTTTGAGACTATTCATTATATGAAAAATAAGAGAGTTGGTGGAAAGCGACATATGGCTCTGAAGTTAGACTTAAGTAAAGTTTATGATCGGGTAAAATGGGTTTTTCTTGAGGGGATGATGAGGAAATTGGGTTTCTCTAATAGATGGATTTCTCTCGTGATGATGTGTGTGCGTTCGGTGACATATTTAGTACTAGTTAATGGAGCTCATTCAAATACGATTATGAAGAGTAGAGGGATTCGTCAAGGTAACCCTTTGTCTCCGTATCTGTTCCTTCTTTGTATGGAGGGCTTCTCGACTTTGTTACAGTATGCTGAGAGAATACGTATGATTCAGGGGAGTTTCAGTAGCGAGGTCAGCTCAACTACTAGTTAATCTAATTAACTCGATAAGACAAACTAAATCTGGGTTATAATAAAAATCCAAAAAGCATAAGTTTTGTTGATGACTTGATTCACCAAGAATTGTCATGCTAAAAAAAATATATACGTATATATATAATGATTCAGAGAAAAAAAAAGATACTAGTATTTTAAAAGATCAATTAATTTCAATATATTTTAGTTTTTATATATATTTAGGGGAAATTCTAGCCACCACTGTTTATATATTCTGCAAAGGAAACAAACCCCCCCCCCCCCCAAAAAAAAAAAAAAGAGTTCATATATTCTGCAACTTTTGTCTGATAGATTGATCAAGCTGATCTATTGAAAGATATATATAACAGAAACTAAAAAGAGAGAGAGAAAGGGTATACCTTCGGAGGGGTCAGTGGTAAAATTCTGGGTCGACTGGGCGTTGGTTTTGCTGCATGAAATCAAAACAATGAAAAAGAATAAACAGAGCAGCAAGCATCTGCAACAAGAATAAGACGAAGACGAAGACGATGGCTTCAGCCTCAATATCATCTTTCTCTCTTCCTTAATTTACATAAAGGATTAATTTGAAAGAGTAATATAGCTAGCTATAGGCACTCGCGCCTCTGGCCCCTTATATTAACATCTACTTCTACTTACGGAGGCAGAAAGCAAAGACTTTGCAGGTCAATACGTACTATAAACAAAACAAATCACTCCTTGGACTATATTATAGACTATAGTGTAATTTTTTTTTTATATATATTGATTTTATTAGTGAATGGCGACTTCTCAGTTCTCACTCATCTATTCAATCTGCTCTTAGTTAATTTTGTGATGTTGGCTTTATATGATTGTGTTGGCATTTAGCCTTGATTGGGGCTTTTATCCAGTTCAATTCGTCATTATTTTATTGGTGATTATGGTCAAGTCTAAAAATGATTGTTGTGAATATAATTACTGAATTCTAGGTGAAAACCAAAAAATCTATTTGTAGAATTGATGTTTTCTACGGAAGTATGCAAGTTGGAATAATTATTGGACAAGTTTCAGAATGAACGATACCGAACGATACCGGGACTCGAACTCTATTTCTTAAGGATGAATGGCAAGCATCCAACCATAGAACAAGAGGAGAACCAGTATTATTGGAAGTTTCTATTTATTTATAACGAGAAATGACACCAGGAAAGTTTAGTCGTGCAATACTGATAAAACTTGGGTCTCAATTATCTGCAAAATTTAAAACCACCAAAAAAAAAAAGTGTATGTTTGCAACTTGCGACACAGTAGTAGTACCCCTATCTACGAGTACGAGGCAACAACCTTTTTTTTTTTTGGAAGCTAACGTTGGACTTTTCTTTCTTTCTTTTTTTTTCCACAAACGTTGGACTTTTTTACGACTCTGTATTCCGGTCCCTTTCCCATATTAATTGAAACTTGTAGGAGTAATTATCAAGAAATAAGAATTCTTAGCGATTACTAATTCAAACAACCTTCTCTTTCTTTTTTTTTTTTCTAATTAGAAAAAACACACTTGTATTAATTGGACAATTAAAGATTTTTGACATGTCGAACTCAAATTTAGACAAGCTCCCTTTCACGTGGAATGGAACTTTTGAAAAATTGTTTTCCTAGCATTTCTTCGCCTCTCAATTATCTTATCTGCATGATCTTTTGAAAAAATCCTCTTGGAAAATGAGTACGGTTTAACGTTGAAAGGATCAGAGAGAAATGTGCCCAAGTTTTCAAACATCAATTTACCAATATGGAGTATAAATTTAGTTTTCTGATTGGTTCAAGCATTTTCTCCCACTTGTTATGACTTATATGAGGGGCCAAGGGCAACCCTACATTATGTACACAGGCAGAGACGAAGGGGACATCACAGCTAATTAAGGGTGGGCGCGCTGCTTTAGCTTTGGCCAACAACGTATGAAATACGATTGATTTACTACATTCCAAGTTCCAACCAAATAGATAGAACTTTCTCCACCACCACTTCAAAAATGTCCCAACTACAATCAATGTCATTGATTTTTCATCCTTGCATATTCCAAATCTCATTATCAGAAATACCCAGTTTCAACAATGAAATTTTCTACAAAAGAATAGGTTTTTTTTTGGACTTAATAGACTTTTAGCCCTTGAACTTATAAAAAAAAGACAAGTTACCGTATTGAACCCCTAAAATTGTCAATTACATGTCTGAACTTGTAAAAAAACGACAAATTAACCCTTCATGTTGGAAAGGTTAAATTCCATTAATAATTAGGTAGTAGAAATTGATATGACTCTGATAAATTTTGTCCGATTGTTAACCGAATTTAACCAATTTTCGTCCAAAATGGTTAATTTGTCATTTCTTATCATGTATGCAGTCGAATATTTTAAAAGTTTAAGGGTTAATTTGACTATTCTCATAAATTTAGAGACTAAAATGACTATTTTAATGGGGCGTTTGGTTGGGGGTGATCCTTGATCACCTGTGGTGATCTTGTCAGGTGATCTCAGATCACCCTGTTTGGTTACATTTTTTTGGTTTGGTGTGGTAATCCGGATTACCTCTGATCACCCCTCTAAGTGTGATCTGGATTACCACCATAAACCCATGTAATCTTTGATCACCGGTGATCTTGCATCACTGGTGATCTGGAGGGTGATCCTAACCAAACGCCCGCCTATTGTTTGCTTTATAGAAAAAGGCGCTTCCCTATTGTTTGCTTTATAGAAAAAGGCGCTTCCTGGTGGTAAAAGCTTGAGATGTCTTACTGTGTTTTAGGAGAGGTTTTGAATTCAATTCGAATCCTGTGATGTGCATGGTGGGATTATGGGAAAAATGAGAAAATTATCTTTTATTGTGTAGCTCATTTCAATACCATGAGTAATAAAAAGAAAAAATAATAATAATAATAAAATAAAACAGAGGGAAACTCTATTGACGGACTGGGGAATTTCTCAATCCAGCTATGAACGTTACCCTTTTATTCTCCAATTCTCCTTACCTCCTTTTGACAATCTTTTTCGCTTTTAATTCTGAATTATTTATTCATTAATCATCAAAACAACAACAAGAACAATTTGCCCATTCAACTATTCAATAGTCACTAAATCATATTCCATCACTATCAAGACTATAGAGGATAACCATGCACATAGTTTTCACTGAGCACTTTTAAGTTTTAAGTAACGCCAAGCATAAGAATTCAAAGAAAATGAAAATGAAATTCAACTTAATTAATTAATTACGGTAAACAATAATATAACAGAGAAAGTCAACAATCACATAGAACGTTATAAGTTATAACGAAATATTCCCAACGTAAATTAAAAGATACATGCTTTCCTTTTTTTTATTTTCTTAATTTAAACATAGGGAAATGATATTTTTTATTACTACGTACGTAGCTAGCATGGAAAAGCAAACAACTTCCGATCACCTTCCTTCTCCAACAATGTCACTAAAATTAGTGACATGTATTGGAGAGTGCTCTGGCGCCTCATTAAAAGTCTTGTTCTGAGTACTCTTGTTGTCGCTGTTATATTCTGATGCAGAGGAAGTTTGCTGATCTGATTTCCTGACGAAGGTGCCTGTTTCATCGTTAAAATCCCAGTCAGTTATGTAACTTGGTTTGGTCATAACACTGCTCACTTCAGCATCTCCGGCAAGCATAGCCACGACTCGGGACATGGGTGGCCTCATATTTGGTGATGCTTGAGTGCATAAAAGTGCCACTCCTAGCACTCTCAGAGCTTCATGTTCGTCAAATTTCACTAAACTTGGATCCATCATGCCCAAGCTTTGGTTGTTTTCATGCAGGGTCCATGCCTAGACACATTGTAAATATATATATAAGTAAATCATGATAAACTCTAATTAAAGGTGCTTAATTTGAATAAAAAGATTTTCTTTTACGTTACCCAATCAAGAAGGAAAAATCTTTGATTTTGTAAGTTATTGCTAGAGTTTGGTCTCCCGCTGAGGATCTCCATTGCAACAACGCCAAAGCCAAAAACATCAGCCTTCTCAGTGAGATGCCCACGCATTGCGTACTCTGGGGCCAAGTAGCCACTTCAAGAAAACGAAATGATCGATCAAATGGTGAATGCTTATTAAGAAATTTCCTTTAGTTAAATTGAGTATAGATATTCTACTCAAAAAAAAAAAAAAGATAGAGATATTAAGGACTCATTCACAAAAGGTTGAAAGGCTTACATGGTTCCAGCAACTCGAGTGCTGATGTGCGTTTCCTTGTCATCATATAGCTTTGCCAATCCAAAATCAGATATTTTCGGGCACAGCTCTGCATCCAGCAAAATATTGCTTGCCTTGACATCTCTATGGACAATTCTTGGTCTAGACTCCTCGTGAAGATAAGCTAGCCCTCTTGCCGTTGACAAGCAAATCTTGAAACGGGTTGGCCAATCAAGATGCAACTCACTCTTACCTGCATTTATATACATAATATATAGTGCAAAATCTCATAAACTTGTTCACTAATCAACTAAGGATTGAATTTGGACTGCGCATAGACTACATTTTCCTTTAGAATAGATGCACTAATCAACCATCCAAATATACTTCTTTTACGTTTTCTGATAATTTTGGAATCTGCAGAGGACTCTAAAGAATGGCAAACATGAAATAATTTTAGAAATTATCATACCAAAGAGTGCCTGATCAAGGCTTTTATTTTCAAGATACTCGTAAACAAGGAGGCGTCTATTTCCTTCAATGCAGCACCCGTATAGTTTGACAAGATTACGATGTTGCACTGCTGATATGGTAGCTATCTCAGTAACAAATTGACACTTCCCCTGGTTTGCTTCTCGTAAAAGTTGCTTCACTGCTACAACTCTCCCATCAGAAAGTGTACCCTAAAATGTACTATGATTTAGTAACTTCGTAATAAATCAGCCTCTCTTACCATCTTTCATCATAATTTGTCAAGCTGCCATAATAGTTACATAATAGAAATGAAGGAAAAATATAATACCTTGAATACAGCTCCAAACCCTCCTTCCCCTAACTTGTTTGAAGGACTAAAGTCTTCTGTGGCAGCTTTCAACTCAGCATAACTAAATGTGTTTGGTCTTGGGCCAATACCAAGAAGCACTGCAGAGCAAGTTAGGCAATTAGTCCCAGATAGGCAGAATGCCTTCACCATCTTACCTTTATTGGCACAAGTTAATTTATTGGTTTCTGTCAATTACACAATCACTATAAAGAGAATGTATATGAATACTAGTATCCACTGTCCCAGTGTAGCAGAAAAGTTAGATTCACTGACTAAATAAATCTAAATACATTTTTCTGATTTATGACTACTTTATGATATACCTTCCTCATCATCATCTTCTTTTCTACTCTTAAAGTAGATGATTGCCGATACCAGTATCAAAGCCATGACTGCGACAGGCACTGCAATACCAACAGCCAATGCTGTATGGTTCTTATCTCTTGTAATGCCCAGGGGTAACCCGCTGACGGTTGGTTTGAAATCTGAGCATGACACATAACCACGGTATCAGAAACAGCAGGCAGAAGATAGGGACATGAATCATATATAGCATAAGGATTTTTTAAGTGTTAAAAATAGTGTCTTACTTGGAACAACATTAATGGCTGAAATCAATGGACCATAATAACCTTGTACCGGTGTACAACAGGTCCCCTTACCAGCCCAAAACAGGTGAATTTCAAAGTGATTATCTGTTACATGAATAGTGAAATTCCTAGTGGTTGCTTTTTCAACCCCACCTGCCTCCTTTGATATATCAAAATCCCTTAATCGACGAGTTCCCTGAAGAAGCATCAATAAGACACAATTGGAGAAGTAAGATTTCTAAATGTAAAATTCAGCTAAGATAGTTGTCATAATAGAAACACTGGAAAAATGAAGTATGATCCACAACTGACAATGATATGAATTTCTAGCTTAAACCGAATATTACCTGAATATAAACATCGAAGACACGCCTTGCTAGACTCTTCCAAGTTCGTGTGCTTCGGGAAGGGAAACCTGTTTCTGCAAAGTACAGGGTAATGGTATAATTCCCATTCTCAAGGCCTAAGCCATAGTATCTTAATGATCCAGGGGAGATCCTTGAATTTTGATACAGCTCCGGAGTGCCGGTACTTGTCACTTGAACCAAGGTGTTTTCCACGAACGTTTGATTTTCCCTGTCTGCGAACAAGCCTGCATTGCTCACTGCCCATTTCTGTGTACCGGTTACATTAAATGTAGCCGGGTTAAGAGTTGTGTTCTCAGCCTCAAACACTATCCCATTATAAATCTTCTGAGGGCCACCACACTTGATTGCGAAGTTTGCATCTGCCAATGCCAACATTGAAATATGTTAGCTAAGTAATTAAAACCTCAGCCATCGATATTGGTTCCAAGAGTTTAGATGAAATTTACATCGTGGAGAATTTCTATTGCATGGGAAGCTTCTTTGAAGGCATTCTAATCCTTGTAAAAGCCTGCGAAATTCCGAAAACAGCTACTGGATTATGCATTCTTATAGGATGAATTACTTAGCAGAGACAGTAGCTAGCAATTTGGTTTCATAAATATGTACACCAGAAAGTTTTCCAGCTTAGTTAGTAGCTGAAGGAAAAATATTGGTACCGCGTAGGTTGATAACTCACCTTATGTTTGAGCTGTTAGATGTGAAGTTGTTGGCCACTAAATTCCTACATGAAATGACATCAAACGACCTCTTAACAATGTCTTTTTATTCCTTAAATCTTTGGAGATAATGTGTAAACATAGTACAGCATGAAATAGTGATTGATCAAGTAAGCATTAAATTTAGAGAACATAAAATATGCATCATGTTTTAAGATACATACACTTGTATGCCTGAGTTTATCCATGGAGGCAAGTGTCCTGATAGAAAATTGTATGATAAATCTCTGCATCCACAAGTAGATTGGCAGAAAATGAGTAGAGAGTATGACAAAATTTTATGTTGTCATGTGTGAGAATTGACAACATCATCACTCATCAGAATGCTCCCAAACCAAACTCAAGCGATAAATAAGTTGGTGATCTGCTATATAGGATGGCTTACATGGTCTGAAGCTTTTCTCCCTTTTGCCTGGGAAAGCTACCTGACAGACTATTATTTCCTAGAAACCTGACAGAAGAAACAACAGAGAAGAATAATGTCAAGTAAAACCATTAAGTCCAAACCCATAAATATATTAGATAAAACTGACATAAAGATGAGAATCTCAACAATTGAGGTTCATTTTTGGTTTTTAGCTTACAAGTTTTCAAGATTTCTCATATTAAATAAAGCACTTGGAACTTTGCCTGTTAAGTTGTTGAAACTCAAATCCCTGGAAGAGAAAAAGAATTCAAAACATAGCAGAAGCAAATATCATAAAATTGATAAAGCAATTAATTTTGTAAATTGGAACTTACAGCTTTTGTAAAGATTGTAATTCTGTGATATATGATGGCAAAACACCAGTGAGTAAGACATTTCTTAGAACTCTACAGGAAATACCAAAAAAAAAAAAAAAAAGAAGAAGAAGAAGAAGAAGAAGAATGTAATATAAGTCTCTTAGTCAATAAATTTAGATATAAACATATTCATTCGTTATCCCGAAAAAATGTAACAGAGAAGAGTACAAGAAGTAAAGTGTATGAATAACTTACAAGTCAGTCAAGTTCTTTAGATTTCTTACAAAATCAAGAGAAGAGCTGCTCCCATTGTAAATACCACCAATTCGCCTACATGATCATATTCAAGAATCAAACACATCAAACATAAAGTGAGAGAAGCCCTGTGGTGCATGTGGAGACAGATCAGTATTCAGTATCAGTAAAAAAAAACATATCTACTTACAAAGATGTCAGTGAGGTTAAGTTTGCAAAACTTGATGGTATAGGTCCTTTAAAAGAGTTCCCTTCAAATCTCCTGTATAAACATTTGACAGACTAGTCAATGAAAAATCTAGGAACACCTATATACTGCCTAATGTTAATTTAGAGAGAATTTAGTTAGAGATGTTTCAATAACTTACAGTGATGTAAGCTTTGTCCAATTATTACCAATAAAGTCAGGTATTTTGCTTGTGAAAGCAATGTCCGATGCCCACCTAAAATTCAACAAAGCTCATAGTTAATAGGCATCTTTTACACAATTTGCGAGTGCAGGAGACAGATCCATATATGTCATTCTTACACAGTTTGCAGGTTTTCAAGGTTAGCAAATGTTTCAGGAATCTCGCCACCCAATCCGCAACTGTCGATGTATCTGTCACATAATAAACCGATATAGTTATGTAATTTTGTATGGTAAAAAATCTGTTAAGTCAGATCAATACAAAGAACAAAAGAGAGGTAACTTACAGTTGTTGTAGTTTGACTAAATTACCAAGTTCTGGAGGGAGTGTTCCTGAGAAATCGTTACTACCAAATGACCTGCATGACAATATTGATTGACATTAAAGCAATAACAGTATCCTTCCAACTAAAAGCTAGAATAAGTGAAAAGTAAATGGCTGGTTTAAAACAGAAGAATTATATTTGATGCTAATTTATGGTGACCAAAGGACTCATTGAGAGAGAAGTCTTACAGCAGATATAGTTCCTTAAGATTCCCAAGCTCCTTTGGAATAGGCCCAGAGAAAGCATTGTGAGCAATCGACCTATACAAATTTAAATAAGTAAATACCAATTTGAATGGAAGATTAAAATCAATGACAACTTATATCAGTAGCAGTTTACTGTTTACACTTTACATAATGGACAAAGCATGATTTCTATTCTCATAAATAAATGAGAAACAGGAATGATTTTGAAAAGTAAGAGTTAAAATATCTATTAAAAATGAAACCAGCATCTTTCAGTACTCACAATAATCCAAGTCTAGACATATTTCCAATAAAGGATGGCAAGGGACCAGAGAAGAAGTTCTGATCAATCTTCCTGCATCAGCATACAAAACTGGTTATAATAAGTGCCTGTAAAACTTCATTGTAATGAATAGTTATTCATTTGGAAATATGAAAAGGAAAAAAAAAGTTTATATAGAAATTAACATGAGGAGAAAAGAACATTCTTACAGGAACTCCAGATAAGGCAAATCCAAAAGCTCTTCTGGTATCTGTCCTACTTTATCCAGAGCATATACCCTCCTGACAAAAATTTATATACATATATAAAAACTTGCAATTAATATGGAACCCAGAAAAACTTGCAATTACTATAGATATATCGACTTAAAAAAACACCTCAAATTCAAACGAGTTCCCCTGACCTTAAACCTCCAAAAGACTATTAAATGCAAATCTTGATATGAAGCTGTATTATTATTACTTGCATGGGGAGCAAAATTAATCTCATGAAACTTTTGCCGTTTTTGATCAAATCCCATCAAAATAATATTGACCAAGAATACAAAGACTAGCTAGAAGAGGAAAAGAATGAAAGTGGAAGCACATACAGTCTAGTGATGTGGCAGACAGTGCTGCTGTTGAAAGAACAATCACATCTGATTGCAGGGTTATTATCACGATCCTCAAACACAGAATCAAGTTGACTAAGAGCAAGTCCACTGCATGGATCTCCAGTGGTGTTCCAAGAAGGCACAGCTTTTGCATCCCATTGTTGGAAGATTGAGTTCAATGCCCTCACTGTTAATTTTCATCATTAAATCAAGGAAAAAAACCAAGATTAATTACCAACAAAATGATCAAGTAACATTGTATAATAATAATAATATAAGCTCGGTCAAAATTACATCGTCATCATCAAGTTCCTAGCAAGTCTTTGGATCAGAAGGATCAATGTATGTCCAAATTAAGAAGCCCAAACAAACTGCTATGATACCTATTATTTTCATAATCACGGTGGACATGGTTGGGGCTAATTAAAGCCACCGTCGGGGAAGCGAAATAGGATTGTTGTTTATTTATGCCAGCTGATAGCAAATCCATTTTTGTTTTTTTATTCGACAATTGCATTTTTGGGTTCGTGGGTTTTTTTATGTTTTCCATCGATTTTCTAATTAGAGGGAACGACAGAAGTTTGGGAAAGAAAGGGGAGAGGATGAAGTGGGAAGAAAATTATAAGAAAAGGATTTTTATTAGAAAAATATATAAAAAGATTATTTCAGTTTCTTAAAAAAGGGCCTTGAAAGATTTTATTTTGCTTCATTGATGAGGTGTCCATGGTGGACTAACTTGATGGACTGACCTGTGTATAGCGTATAGGAGTTTTTTTTTTTACCAAGTCCAAGTCCTTTGGGCCTAAGACAAATCCCTCTTAGACAAAAGGAGTAATTTTTAAACCCTACAAACTTAGTATACATACCAAGTACTTTTTAATATTTTTTTGTCAACTAGTACTCCTTATAATTTCACCAAAAAAGTACTCCTTAATTTATTTATGGATATTTATTTTATGGGTATAAAAACAAAAGCTTAAGGGAAAGAAAAAAAAAAGCTAAGTTGGATTAGATAAAAAAAAAAAGCCAAAAGAAACATTGTTGATGAACAATGAAAAAGATATGGCAAAAAAAAACAGTTAAAAATAAGGGTAATTATTTGATACGGCGGTGTAAATTTTGGACTCCACGAGCGGGTTATGGAGTTGACACATGTCCATTTTTTTAATTAATTAAGTTTTAAATATTTCAATCTAGTCCCTAGAGGACACATGTCACCCTTCAGGACCCGCTTGTGTAGTCTGCTAAACTCCACTGACGGTGTATTGTATAATTTGCCTAAAAATAATCATTAGGGATAAGTATTATATATGTTTTTTTTCTAGTAAAATCTGAAATTTCATTGAAAACTAAGAATTCAGGTTACAAACATCGGAGGTAAAGTCGCGTACCGTACATAATTAACAGCATTAAAACTCGTAAACCTTGCTAAATTATGAGTATAAAAATTAGCTTCCCTCTTGACATGTTTAAAAGAAACACAATCAAAAAACTTAGCTAACATAAATAACTAATAAATATATTAAATTATATTAATATATAAACGGGCTAGACTCTGACCGAGTTTGGTTTTTTATGCCTAAAACCAATTGCCCGGCCTATTTTATAAACGAGTCTAAAAAAATTCTCAAGCCCGTCTAACAGGTCTATAAATCTTGTCCAAACCCTTCTAAATTTCGGGTGGACTTACGGGTTTGAGCGGATAGCCCAGCCATTGGACAGGTCAATATCCCATTATTTAATTTAAGGCTTAAATGCTCTTCTGCCCTCTTACCTTTTCAAAAAGGGACATTTTATCCCTTTCTTTTTTTAAAAAAAAAAAACACTTTGCAGCTAGAGCTACCCTGCCTGTCCATGGGCGGGTTCGGACCGGGCCCATGCTTGATATTAGTGACCATATTGGCTATTGCTTGCCCAAACCCGACTAAACGGGCCTCCCATCTTGTCCAAACCCGTTTAAATAACTAAAATTTTTTACCAAGTCCGTCCAAGCCCGCCCGTTTACCAAATAAATAATATTTAAATAATTTTTTATTTTTTATTAATTTATATATTTATATAATTATGAATTAATTAATATATATTTTAATAATTAAAACTTAACTAATTAACATTAATAGTAATTTTTTTAACAAATAATACGTTAACATATCTAATAATTTCATTTATTTAATCTAATGTAATATAAAAATTATATTATTATTATCTAAACGGGTCGGACTCAGGCTTTAATACTCAAAACCAAGCTCGGCTCATTTTCTAAACTGATTTAAAAAATTTTTCCAAGTCCGTCCAACGGGCTTCACATTTATGTCCAAACCCTCCCAAATATCGGGCGGGCTTACAAGTTTGGGCGGGTGGCCCAGCCCTTGGACAGCTCCATTTGCAGCCTTAACTTTCAAATTGGGACATTTTACCCTAACAGTTCCGTTAGATTGTTAGATTACTCTCATTAATGTTAGACTTAGATCACTACTTCAAGTTTTTATCAAATACTGAGCGTAATCACCCTCCAGGCGATCACCTCATACCAAACACACACTACCCTAATCCAATTTTTGTTTTCCCTTTGTTCTTTCTAGCCCAACAAACATATTTCCGTTTTATAGCCAACTCTATAAGTATTTCATAGCCAAGTCAAAGTGTCTATTAGCATCAACATTTATAATTTCGATTATGCAACTTTTGTCTGTCGGGCAGAGAGTTTATGATACATACGATTAATATATAGTTCAAGAGCTGATATTGACATTAATATATATATATATAGTATTATATAGTCCTATTTTATAATAGGTATAGAGAGAGAGAGAG
>AWUE01007180.1:0-10021 GCA_001974825.2 Corchorus olitorius | reverse complement strand
ATAGAGGTAAATTCTGTAGACCTCATTGAAGCAAATAAATACTACTGGTATACTAAGCTGGAGTTTTGTTATGAATATGTAAAACATGGGAAAGGATAATCAATAAAGAAAGCCTATCTAATTCATATAAATAAGCAGGAGAATCATAAAAAATTTAATACTAAATTTAATTGGAAAAGGTTAATCAATAAAAACCTATCTAATTCATATAAATAATCTGGAGAAACATAAAAATTTTTCACAATGAAATAAATGATAAAATTTTAAAATATATATCTTCATTTGGGGTAATAAGTATACAAAATTTATATGCACATTTAAAGAAATAGTTACATTGTTTTGATGATTATGGCTACACGGTCTTCAAATAGCTCCAAGGTCTTCTAATCAATCTCCCAAAGTGCGTCTTCTAATCAATCTCCCAAAGTGCATATATATATGTTGTTGGAGAAAAATGATAAAATAGTATATATTGTGTTCTTGGCTAAACAATGGGAAGAGGAAGAGGAAGGGAGAAGAAGGAAAACTGTGTAGATATTGTGTTAATGGGTAAATTAACAATGGGGAGAGGAAGAGGAAGGAAGAAGAAGAAAAACTGTGTAGGAGTTGATTACTAAATTACGTAGTAGTGGTAGCGGATTAGTGTGAGTAGTTAGTGGATAAGTATAATGTGTAACCAACTCTTTTTCAGTTTTTTATTTTAGTCTATTGAGTTATATATTTTTTATTTTGTATATGAGTTACTGAGTTTGTCTCCGAGTCAACTCGGTTTGTCTCCGAGTCAACTCGTGAGACAAACTCAGGTTTTGCCTTTATAATTAATACTGTTACTATTATTCTCAACTTGTTCTCTTGTGAAAGTTTGTGCGGAAATGGCATGTTGGGAATCTCTGTTGTTGCGGGAATTACTAGCGTTACTAGTTGGCCCATTTGAATCGTGGCAAGTTGGTCGGTATTCAATATCTTTTTTTCAGTTAGGCTGATGTTGATCTTGAGAACCTCGTATGTTACCTCATTGTTATATAGTATATTCACTTCCCCAAAGGTGTCATCCCTTCATATGTAATTAGTATATTCACAATAATTGCTTACTGTCGAGGCACAAATATAGCTATCAATCCCAACTATTACTAAAACAAATCCAGCAACAAGTGAAGTATTTTTGAACGATTAAATCATGATATGCATGACAATAACCAAACAATCCGCTCTATATTGTTATTAACGATAGCAGCTCCGTTATGATAACCTTAAACCAATCCGAAAACCCTAAAACTTGGAGATTTGTTCAACATAATTCTCTAATATAAAATGGTTAGCAGTGAAAATGATGATTACACACCATACTGGCATGAAAGTATGGAGATAACGATATCAAGAAGTATGGAGATAACGATATCAAGAAGTATCCGCCATGAAATTACTAACACACAAAACAAAATACATATATAGGCTAGTGCATTAAAACAAATATTCAATATTTGCCCCAACGATCTCTTTCTCTGATATGTGGGTCGAATTAATTGGATAAGATAACATAATCCATTGGCCAAATAACTTACGGGTAAAAGATCCATAATGTACTGTATCAGATGCTTATCGAGCCTAATTTTCGATTGAAAGATATGATCAAATTCTGATCGCCACAGTTGATTAAGGAAAACAGAGACAAATATCTCATTTAGTGATGGTATTATACGTATCCATAATTGTTGTACAAGAACCATAGCTGTTCCTGATAATAAAATTCAAAAAATCAAATTCAAGTCAGTAAACCTAGAAACAATCATATTTTTCAATGCTTAAATTATACATAAGCTTCAACAAAACAAATTCAAGTCACTTAAACTAGAAACTTTCATATTTTGCAATTGATACATACATATATCTCCATCAGTTCTGACGAGATCTGTATCAAATAATGTAACATCACGCACTATGTATATGTCTCCTCCCAATTGAATTTAATCATGCAATTGCAAGATATCTTTGACATAAATGGCAACTTGAGCTTGACAAAACGAAGATACGATAGGTAAATAGACGCTCTCGCTATTCCAAAGGTTGAAAGTATGGAGATAATGATAGAAATTACTAACACACAAAACAAGATACATATATAGGCTAGTGCATTAAAACAAATATTCAATTTCTGCATCGACGATCTCTTTCTCTGATCTGTGGGTCGAATTAATTGGATAAGATAAAATCATCCGTTGGCCAAATAAGTTACGGGTAAAAGATTCATAATGTACCGTATCAGATGCTTATCGAGCTTAATTATCGATTGAAAGATATGATATGTAATAGTTGGCCCATCCTTCTCAACTTTCTCCATATCAATATGATCAAATTTTGATCGCCACAGTTGATTAAGGAAAATTGAGATAAATATCCCATTTAGTGAGGGTATTACACGTATCCATAATGGTTGTCCATGAACCATAGCTGTTACTGATAATAAAATTTAAAAAAGCAAATTCAAGTCAGTAAAACTAGAAACAATCATATTTTGCAATGCTTAAAGTATACATAAGCTTCAACAAAGGAAATTCAAGTCACTAAAACTAAAAACTATCTAATTTTGCAATTGATACATACATATATCTCCATCATATCTAACGAGATCTGTATCCAATATTGTCACATCACGCACTATGTATGTGTCTCCTCCCAATTGAATTTAATCATTCAATTGCAAGATATATTTGACATAAATGGCAACTTGAGATTTACAAAACGAAGAAACGATAGGTAAATAGACGCTCTCGCTATTCCAAAGGTTGAAAGTATGGAGATAACGATATCAAGAAGTATCCGCCATGAAATTACTAACACACAAAACAAGATACATATATAGGCTAGTGCATTAAAACAAATATTAAATTTTTGCCCTAACGATCTCTTTCGCTGATCTATGGATCGAATTAATTGGATAAGATAAAATAATCCGTTGACCAAATAAGTTACGGGTAAAAGATACATAATGTACTTTATCATATGCTTATCGAGCCTAATTTTCGATTGGAAGATATGATATGTCAGAGTTGGCCAACTTTCGCCATATCAATATGATCCAATTCTGATCGCCACAGTTGATTAAGGAAAATTGAGACAAATATCCCAATTAGTGAGGGTATTACACGTATCCATAATGGTTGTACAAGAACAATAGCTGTTCCTTGTAATAAAATTCAAAAAAATATATTAAAGTCAGTAAAACTAGAAACAATCATATTTTTCAATGCTTAAATTATATATAAGCTTCAACAAAGCAAATTCATGTCACTAAAAGTAGAATCGATCATATTTTGTAGTTGATACATGCATATATCTCCATCAGATCTAACGAGATCTATATCTAATATTGTCACATCATGCACTATGTATGTGTCTCCTCCCAATTAAATTTAATCATTTAATTGCAAAATATCTTTGACATAAATGGCAACTTGAGATTGACAAAACGAAGAAACGACGGGTAAATAGACGCTCCCGTTATTCAAAACATGGAAAGAATGGACATAATGATAGCAAGAAGTATTCACTATGAACACATAAATACACAAAACAATATACATATATAGGCTAGTGCCTTTAAAAAAAAAATTTCTGCACCGACGATCCCTTTCTCAGATCTTTGGGTCGAATTTATTGGATAAAATAAAATAATCTGTTGGCCAAATAAGTTACGGGTAAAAGATCCATAATTTACTGTATCAGATGCTGATCGAGCACAATTAGAATCGTATACTTAATCTTCAAACCCACTAAGGTTACTCTTCTGGTCGATCAGAAGCTAATTGAAGCTGCAATGAACGTTCTAATTTTCGTCATCATAACCTTAAGCCGAACCATAAAAGAAGAACTTAAGTTACTTCACAATAAACCCCTTTCTCGAGTTCACCGGTCGGATGAGTTTCAGATATACAAACAATCCGCCCCATATTATTTTTAACGGCAGCAACTTTGTTATGTTAACCTTAAACCGATCCGAAAACCCTAAAACTTGGAGATTTGGTCAACATAACTCTCTCATATAAAATGGGTAGCAGTGAAAATTATGATTACACAACATACTGGCAACTCATGGTGTGGTGCTTGAAGTGTTGTTTTTATATTAGTAATTCGTTCTAGTTCTAGTAATTTATTTGTTCATTGGTTGGCAATTTTGACATTGGCAATTTCTAGGAAGGTTATAAAAAATAATTAATACGAGAGTATATTAGTTTTTCCCCATATTATTGATGAATAAGAGATTTTTTAACAGATTTTGTTAATATTAACAGATTCCGCGCTTGGCCCTACTTGCGAGGTCTTGTCCGTTTTGCCACAAAGGTCTCATGAATTTGCCATTTTCAAAAGGCCTCTCAATTTTGTGTGAAATAAATCCATATCTTCAACTAGGTATTTTTTTGTTGTTGTAAAACTAGGTATGTTTGATTTCTTAACTATATTAAATCATTAGTTTTATACAGCTACCATATAAAATATATATCAAAGATTCATTGACAATCATTATAAGTTCTAGACAACCAATATCGATAATTATGTTGAGAAGGAATTTAAGTTGCCTCACGATGGACCCCTTCCTCGGGTCCACCGGTCTGATGAGGTTTAGATATTAAAATAGTTTGCTGTATATAGTATATTCTAACGGCAGAAGCTCCAATATGATAACTTTAAGCCGATATGACATTCTTAAAAACTTGGAGATTGAGTCAATGTAGTTCTCTTATATAGAATGTGTAGTGAAAACAATGAGACGCTCTATACTAGCGGTCATGGTGCGGTGCTTAAAGGTTTTTTTTTATCTTAGAAATTCGTTCTGATTCAAATAATTTGTTTGTTGATTCGTTAGCTATTTGAGAATTGGGAGTTTCTGGGAAGTTTATACAAAATAAGTTATGCAGGAATATATTAGTTTTTCCACATACTATGGTATCAGAGCGAAGTTACTAGAGAGAATTGACCTATCATGTGAGGTATTGTCCGCTTTGCCACAAAGGCCTCATGGATTTGCCCTCTCGAATTATTGATGTATATGAGAAGTTTTAACAGATTTTGTTATTATTAACAAATTCCGCGTCTGGCCCTACTTGCGAGGTATTGTCCGGTTTGCCATAAAGGTCTCATGAATATGCCCTTTCCAAAAAGAGTCAATTTTGTGTGAAATAAAACCATATCTTCAACTAGGTATACAAACTCTATTAAATCATTAGTTTTATACAGGTACCATATAAAATATATATTAGAGATTCATTGACAATCGTTATAAGCTCTCATAATCAATGTCAATAATTACCCCCATAGAGCGGATCACCCAGCTTAGTATGTCGTTATAGATAATTACCATAAAAATGCTGCAGCTACCGCAAATGATGAAACCAACATTACGTTGAGAAAAAATTTAAGTTGCTTCACGATGCACCGCTTCCTGGGGTCCACCGGTATGATGAGGTCCAGATATTAAAATAGTTCGTTGGATATTATCTTCTAATGGCAGCAGTTCCGATTTGATAACTTTAAGTTGATCTGAAAACCTTAAGAACTTGTAGATTGGGTCAACGTAATTCACTTAAATAGAATGTGTAACTATTTAAACGATGAGATACTCTATATTGGCGGTCATGGTGCGTTGCTTGAAGTGTTTTTTTATCTTAGTAATTCGTTCTGATTCTAATAATTTGTATGTTGATTAATTAGCTATTTGGGAATTGGGAGTTTTTGGAAAGTTTATACAAAATAAGTTATGCGGGAGTTTATTAGTTTTTTCACGTATTATGGTATCAGGGCCAAGTTACTGTAGAGAGCTATTCCAAACTGTGAGCTATTGTTTTTTTTTTTTGGCCATACTGTGAGCTATTGTTCGATTTGCCACAAATGCCTCATGGATTTTTCCTTTTGAATCAAATACAGAAGACTGAAGACCAAAAAAATCAGCAGTGATTTAACATGCCTTAGAATTCAATCAAACAATCAAAAAAAAAAATAAGGTGAATATAATACGTAATTAAAATAAATTAAACAAGATATTAGAAAAGAAAAATGAAAATAAATGAAGAAGAAATCAAAAAGAATTTAAGAAGCAATTCATTGGACAGAATCCTTATGAGTACTTAAAATAAAATTTAGTAGAAAGATTATATATATAAAACAAGATAATTAATGAGACTCTCACCCTAGAATTTTTTCTTTTGGCAATAAGAAAGATGGACACCATGAAATTTAGTAAGCAACAATCTAGGTGAAAAAGCCAACAATTCCACAGATCTCATGCGACTCTTTAGCATCAAATCTTACTTCTCCATGCACTTCAAAAGGGTGGAGTAATTGACCTTGGACCTACAATACAAAAAAACATTTATATTATATTATATATATATATATATAGTTGCATTAGTAGAGCACAAAAACACGCCAAATGATATTTGTTCTTGCACCAATTGGCAGAGGTGATATTACATATATTTAATATATATATATATATATATATACACACACACGTAAGATACAAAAAAATGATAGCTTATTTTTTTGGATTTAAGTTATATAAAATGTATATGGGTCATTTAGCGAGCATTTTCTAAATTCGCTATCCAAATAGGTGGTATTAGAGTCAGATTATACTTAATTAGTATCAGAGTCAAGATTTTGTGTTTTGTTTGTTCAGTTAGCTCAGTTTATTTTGTTTTATAGCTATAAGTAGTTTAGTGCAGTGTAATCATTAATCATTCTTTAACTGAAGGATCTTCACTTACCATTTCTCCAATAAATTCACAAATTGTCTTTGTTTACATTATTGCATGGATTAAACCATTTTAAATTTCTTAGCAGGAAGGTTGGGATCAGGTGCACAACTATTTGTTCGATGATGAAGGGAATTTCTATTACTTGTACTATCATTTTTCATAGAGCGAAGAACTTTTTAACTGAAGAAACGAGCTTATAATACTGTGCAAAAAAAGAATATCGAATAGACCACAACGAAAAGGCTTATTCGGTCGTATAATGAGTCAAAGCGTATAATATCTTACAAGTAGTGGAGCAAAACTAGCATGATCTTGTTGTCCTTTACTGTTACAACAAATATCACGAGACCTGTTTTTCCACTTTCTTTTGGAGCCTTCTTATGGTTTTCAAAAGGACCTGTTAGCACTGCAGTGGATCCTCCGTGGAACAGGTTAATTTTATTTTGAATTTAACAATCAATGCTTTGTTTTTTGTTGGGATCAACAATATAGGAAACTCTGTAAACTGTACAATAATTAAGTATTTTTATGTTATTTTTAGGGTAATTTAATCTACTTTTACTGTTGGGGTGTTGATAACATCTACAAGTTTAGTTTTTGTATTTGGCTTTCGATGATAAGGGGTCGGGAATGTCATTATGTATCCTGATTGGACTAAGTATGTTGTAAAAAATATTGGACTTATCAAAGCTAAAGGAGGAAAACAATTTATCCAAAGTGAGAAATGAAGACAATGAAATGCCAGAGCAAAATAGAGATATGAAGAGTAGGGCTCTGATACATTTAATATTGAAGATTAACTATATTCAAATTAAATATAAATTAATCATTCTATAATTGAAAGATCTTCACTTACCAGTCCTCCTATCAATATTCACAAATTGCCTTCGTTGCAAGATTATAACATGGTTCACACCATTTTAGATCTCTTAGCAGGAAGGTTAGGCTCAGGTGCACTACTATTTCTCAGACGGTAAGAGGAAATTTCTATTACTTATAATGTCATTTTTCATATAGCGAAGAAATCCTTATATGAACAAACGAGCTTATTTTGTTTTATAGCTATAAGTAGTCTAGAGCTGTGTGTGTGTGTGTGTTTGTTTGTATGTGTGTGTATAACCTGGCAGACACTCTTCAAAATTAGCTTATGTGATGCGAATCTAGTTGTTTTAGATTCAAATCTATCGTTGAAAATCCTCCAAAGATCAACTTGACACTTCAACTTCTAGACTTGTCAACTTGTGTTCTTCCGAAAGATTGGATCTTCGTTCGTTGGACTAGATGATCAATTAGACCTGAAATTGACAACCTAAGATCACAAGAATCACAACTAGATAATCACTATCTAATTGCTTGCTAGGACTCTACAAGATTAAAGAACCCTAAGCTTGCTCAAACTAGAACAATTAAGCTAATTTTCAAAAGAAACTCTCTTTGATTGATAAACTTAACTTGAATACAAAAGAGGGGTTTGGTGCCTTTATATAGGCATAGGGGACGACTAGGTCTAGAAAATAAAACCTAATTTTCGTCCAAACATAAGGGCTAGGGAAAAACTAGTCCAAGCCCAACTAGGAAAAGGAAATAAAAACATAATTAAACAAAGATTGGACTTAGTCAAATAAGTCTCAACCCAAATAACATCCAAACTTAAAAATAAGCTAATCTAAGATATAATTAAGCCCAAACAAAGCAAACTAATGCTAATGGGCTCATACCACGATGTCAATCCGGCCATGTAGAATCAATACCAAGCAAAGTGATGAACTTGTAATTGATTGGTGTTTTCTTGCTCAAATCATCATCAAAGCTCTTCAATTGAACTTGAATGGTCTTCATATCATCAAGATGACTTCGAACAAGGCCCAATAGTGCATCCTTGAACTTCTTAGCTCTTGAACTTGTCATTGGACCATTAGGCAAGCATAATGGATCGATTGACACCTTCTTTGGTCTTGAAGCAAGTCCATCATTATCTCCATGGTCTCCATGCATCTCCATGCTCTTGATATTGTCATTGGACCATTGGGATTTCTGTTACGAGCATCCATATTTTATGGTGTCACTTCTTATTCCTGGTCCTAAAGCCCTTGGAAATGATGTCGATGTGTATTTGGAACCGTTGATAGATGAGTTGAAATGTCTTTGGGACATAGGAGTGGAGACATATGATGCATTCTCAAAAGGGAATTTCCAGTTACGTGCAGCTTTATTATGGACAATAAATGATTTTCCAGCCTACGGTAATCTATCAGGATGGAGCACCAAAGGCAAATTAGCTTGTCCTAATTTCAATTTGGAAACATCATCCCGTAGGCTTCAACATGGGCGTAAAACTTGCTATCTTCGTCATCGTCGTTTCTTACCGATAAGTCATTCTTGGAGGAAAAATGCTAAAGCATTTGATGGCACTGTAGAGAAGCATATTGCACCAAAAGTACTATCTGGAGATGATATTCTTGAACAATATAATAAGTTTTCACAGGTATGCATTAATCACTTCGGGATGAAGTATTGAACTTTCGCATTTCACATGCTTTTTTGTTTCTTTTATAAGTTTATATATGTAATTAGTAGCACTAGTTTAGAAGATTCAAAAAAAAAATTAAATATGTAAGTCGAAGTCCATGGGAAAGTAATAGTTATTAGCAGTAAACTCTTAGAAATATGCCCTCATTTGAACTAATTAGTTGGAGTTTAAACTGTGGGAAAATCTTACGTTAACTTGATCTAAGTCTCTAAACCAATTGTTTATGGGCAAATCATTGACGCTACATTGTTAAAGCTTGATTGACTTGACTTAATGTATATATTTAATCTTCAATGATGCTTATCCAATTGTACCGTATATATAAAAGCATGATATGTGTATATGTATTGAAGGTTCATTTTACTATTGGTCTCAAATTCAATAGTACTATTCATGCATGTTGTTTCCAGTCTTTTTTATTTATTTTAGCTTACTTTATTTCTTCCTTAACCAGGTCAAATTTGGAAAGCTTCTAAGGAAAAGAAAGCGTGGAGATGATCAATTGCTTGGAAATTGGAGGAAAAAGAGTATCTTTTTCGAACTCCCATACTAGAGCTCACTGAAATTAAGACATAATTTGGATGTCATGCACATTGAAAAAAATGTGTGTGAGAACATAGTAGGAACTTTGTTGGACATTGATGGGAAAACGAAAGATAATATCAATATGCGATTTGATTTAGAAGTTATGGGTATACGACCTGAGCTTCATGCAACCTCCACAACTGATGGTAAGTAT
>AWUE01006797.1:0-12088 GCA_001974825.2 Corchorus olitorius | reverse complement strand
TGTCACACCCAAAATTAAGTGAAGTCTTTTCACATATAAGCTTCCAAAATCGAGGAAACAGAAAAACATGAAAGTCTAATAAAAGTGATGAGAAGCTGACGTGTGAAAAGACTTTTTGAGTGATTTGAGGATTATAAAGAGTAAGCACCAATCACGAGCAAAGATTTATTTCCTTTGTGCACGTGCATACCATAATAAACCCTTAATCCTTAGTGGAGAGGGATAAGAGCCAACCCAACATTAAATCAAAGTAGGTATATATAACCATTAAAAAAATACTCCCTCTATTTTTCAAAAAAAAAAATACTCCCTCTATTTTCATTATATTTGTCTGGTTTAATCATATCATCAATAAGAAAAGTAGTTGTTTTCAAAATTTTATACAATTTTCACAATAGTCTCCTAGATTACCCAATTTTACTTAACATATGATTCTCATGCTATATTTAATTAAAATGTAATAAAATTGATCTTGATTTTATAAATGAGACAAGAAAAAATCACAAAAAATGACAGATAAATAGGGACGGAGCCACGGAAGGAGTATTACTAATTTGAATATTTGGTGAAACTTTTAGTACTCTTGATTTGAACATTTACTTTACTATATATATTCACCTACACTTGAATGTTGTTAGCTTCATTTTGAGTGTTTGGGTATTTGGGTGCTCTCTAAGTACTAGTATTAATAATTACTATAAAGTTAAATAGATACATGAAGAAATGAACTTAATTAGCAAAATTTCTAATTCTATTAACTCTATCGAGAATCTAAAATTGAAAGTCATTGTTCCACTTTATTTTTTAGAAGCTTAAAGAAATGGGAAGGATCCTTTTTCCTCATTTCAAGGGAAAAAGTAAATTAAAAAAAAAGGAAAAAGAAACAAATAGGCAGAGATCTTCTTGGTACCCTATTTTATACCAACCCTTTGAGTTGAAGATACTCAAACCTGCTACATTTTGAACTTTGAAGCTTCTTTTTTGGGGGGTTGCATGCAATGCATGCTATAATCAGTATTCTATAAATTTAAATATTTAAATAACAAACAGACAAATATTGATTGTTGTGAAGTCTTTGGCGTGAAAATTGATCGACATTCAACATTTATATGTTACTTAAAAATGATTGACTTAAGTTTTGAAATTAATTTTTCTTTGCTTATTCTATACTTAATTTCAAACTTAAGTCATACTAGTTTCTTGTTTAAGCATATTAATATATATCCATGCAATCCATGCAGTATGAAAGTAAGTAACCTAATTAACACACATTTCTTTTTATAATACGTATGTTCATGAAAATTACTGACTCTTGTGTTGTTCATGTTTTTCTTAAAGGTGGTCTCAAATTGCGGCTCGCTTGCCTGGTCGTACGGACAATGAAATAAAGAACTTTTGGAACTCAACAATTAAGAAAAGGCTAAAGAATTTGTCATCAACTCCGTCACCAAACGCAAGTGATTCATCAAACTCGGAGCCTAACAACAAAGATGTCATGGCGGCTGCAGGGTTCATGTCATCCATGCAAGAACAAGGCATTAATTTTCCTATGTACATGGATTTATCATCCACTTCGTCGACATCGAATTCCTCCTTGCAATCAATGGTCCTTAATCAGACATGCAACTCTTTAGCGCCGGTCCTTGAGCATGACCTAAACATGTTTGGGTCCGCGGCGGCCGGATACTTCAATCCGGCAGCCGCCTCATGTGTGACACAGGTTGGGGTTAATGGTGACAACTTCTATGGTGAAAATGAGATTTTTGGAAGTGTTGACAATGGGGTAGAAAGAGAGATATATGTCCCTCCTTTAGAAAACATTGGAGAAAACCTTAAAACCGATAATACATATGATAGGAACATTAATAACCCTTTCAATATCATAAGTAGTAGCAACCATAACATTAAAACAGAGAATATAGCCGGCGGCGGCGCTGCGGTGGGGAATATATGGCTAGGAGAAGAGCTAAAAGTTGGTGAATGGGACTTAGAGGATTTGATGAAATTAGATGTTTCTTCCCTTCCTTTTCTTGATTTCCAAAGTTGAAAACCCTCCATTTTTTCTTCCTAGTCATATACAATCCTTATAAGTAAATCAGCCAAAGAAGAGGAAAAAAAACATGTTTTTGAGTTACCAAATCTCCCTTTTAGGTAGTTTTTTTGGGGTTTATTATGAGTTTGGTCTCTCATCAAAAAAACATTTGTAAAAGTTGTAGAATAGATGAATTTGGGAATAAAGGGTCACATTGGCGGTCGGACCATGAAATCTTTGGAAGTATATGTTTCTTATGAAAGGGCAAAGTGGTACTTTGATTGACTGATCATTAAGAATATGTCCGCCAGAGTACATGAAATGAAATAAATAATTTTATATATATAAGTACTTTGTGGAAAACTATATAAATGTGAATAGCTATAATATAGCAATGTAAACAGTTTAGAAAGGAACATCTCAAGGATTAGTTGGCAGTTTGTTGGCATTGTTAGTTTCTTGAGATTGAGATTGATGTACAAAGCAATGTCAAGTTGAAGAATAATATTTTGACAAATATATAATAAATTTTTTATTTTTTTAAATCAGGAGTATACTCAAGTCTTTTGGGTCCAAAACTAATCTCTTTTGGGTCGGGAGCGTGAAGGTTAAAGTCTTCAACAGCAAATGGGCTTCTGAGGGATCGAACTTATATTCTCACCGTTGTTTTGATGAAGGCTGCTTACCATCTCAACCCATCCTTTATTGGTTAAAAAAAATTTTGATTTCAATATCAAGAAATGATCCACGATATTCTACGAGATTTTTTTTTTCTTCTTGTGTCAATGTCTCCTTTCATTGCAACTCTTCTCTATGAAGTATACACATGCATGTTTATGACAATATTTATTAGTAATTACTTACATGTGCCTTGAGAATGAAGTATAGTATACAACTTTGTGAAAATGATCAAATGAGAGTATATCATTCTTACTTTCAAATTGAGATTTTAATCACTTGGCTTAACATATATGGTTGAAATGTCCACTTCTTGTGGAGATTAATTTTAGTGATGATCAGCTTTTCAATTAATTTGCTTTAATTGTCAACTTGGATTTTCATTATTTTTATACTTGTTAGTTAGCCTTAATAATGGTTGGCCTAATTCTAGCTACAAGAGTAATTATAAACATGGTGACCCCTTTTTAATTGATTAAATTTCACTTGAAATCTTGTCAAATGAGATTAAAAGATATATAAAATTTTTCCAAGTTATCAATGGGCAGAATCGAGAAATTCTAAAAACAACTTGATGGAAAAGAAGTGAGTAGTAAGCAAGGTCCTTCTTATAAAGACAATGACATAAAATAAAAACTCAATAAAGGCAGTGACCCATTGGAATGACGCAATGAAAGAAATTAATGAATTTAATTAAGAAGGCCAAAATGCTTTTCTTTTTAATCATTTTGCCTATGGATTTTCAACATTCCATATATAACTAACTCATGAGTTGAGTGTGGCATTTAAAACTAATATATTGTATAGTAATTAATTATTTTACTATAATTTTGGAAGAACTAATTAATTAAAATGGATGGTTGTTAATTCGATTCTCTAGGCTATTGATCATGATGTAGATATAGTGAGTGATGATTGCTTAGATTTTTTTTTTTGTGTAATTGATGTCAGATTATTATGAATTAAAACATGACTACTTGAGGAAAGAGTGCATATAATATACATAAAAATTTCAAAGCAATATAAAGAGATGAACCACTTTTATATCCCATTTTGAATTTGAAACTTTGATTGCATGCTTGATTAACACTATAGTATAATGATGCTTGGAAACTTTGACCTTCAATTTCTTTAATCTGCCGACAGTTGCTAGCTAGCTAGGGCAAAAGTTTAAAGAGAACTCATTCATTTTTTAACGGTACAAGCTTCTTAGTTTGTTACTATAAAATAATAGTAAAAATTTAAATTTAAATAATAACAAAAGAAGGAGAACCTTCTAATTAATACATTATAGTAGTTATCAAGAAAGAGATATAAATATTTATCATAACCACATAAATAAACTTGAGTGTAGGGAAAATCAATGTTCGAATTTGAATCTTCTGAATAGAAAAAATAAATATTGAGAGAGTTTTCCTTCATTTACTATCTGACGTGACACGACTTCAATTAAATTAGTTGAGTTTCAAATTCGAATATCTAGAGTTTTTAATAGTCTTATTATTCTCAAAAAAAAAAAAGTACCTAAATGGATACTCAAATATATACGAGGATTGAGGGGTCAAGAAGGGATTAATAAAACAGTGTGACCGTGAGGACACTTAATTAAGTGGACCATGGTTCAGTAGGCTTGGACCCTATCGTATTGGACCAGTGAAATAGGCCCGTGCAATGGACCATGAGCTAAGCAATCCAGTCTTTATTTTCTTTCAATGTCAAGAAGCCCGGCCTGCCACCTGGAATCGGGTTCTGGGAAGGAAAAAGTTACGGAGGCTATTTTTGTAATTCCTAATATACGGTTTTAGCAAAAATACTTCGACGCCTGAGAGATTCGAACTCTCGCGGGTAGAACCCATGTACTTAGCAGGCACACGCCTTAACCACTCGGCCAAAGCGTCATTTGTTGATTAGTGGTATACGATTTACTATATATTCAGTAAGAAAATGTAGTATATAAATATGAAATTAGTACTTTACCGATATGTAATCTTCCCATGAAATAAAAACTACTGATATAGAAACCAAATTCGAAAAGATGAAAATTTTAGTCTATGGATTAACATTTCTTTATATTATATATAGGCTATTTGCTTAATGTAGGGTAAAACATTTCAATTTAGGGTTAATTTGGAGTTGAATATTTTAATTTGATTAATAGGGTAAAACGTTACAAAACTAATTCAATTTGGGACAACTCGTTAAATAGGAACACAACCTTTTCGTGGGGTTCTAAAACTGCTTTAACTGACAATAGTGTTAAGTGTTGTCACTCTTGTTATAAGATCATCGTTCAAGAGACAATGTCGTTTCAATAGAGGATGATATTATAGCAAATACAAGAAAAATCTTTCATTTAACAAGGCAAACAATTTCAATTTGATCACTTTTACATTAACTACACACTTAGACCATAATGAAATTTAAAGTATCCATATATAGTAATATATATTGAATGACATAGATTTAGTCAAGAAAATTCATCTACCCATAGGGTTTATACAAAAAAGATGGCGCCCTTAGAATTCATTTTATTTTTTAATATAAGAGAGAGATGATTTCAAATTGGCAATGAGCTAGAGTGTCATGTAATGATACTTTATGTATATATTTCCTTTCTTCATTAGGAAAAGCAAAAGAAGAACATTAGAAGTAAGATGAATGTGACGCATAGATGTCCTTTTCTGTGTGATAATTTAACTTATTTATTGGTACTTATATGTTTTGTGAAGCCTTACCTCACCTTTGCTCACATCACCCAAGTATGCATGCACTTGAAAAATATTATTGGAGTAGAGATTGGACAATACAAAATACAATATAATACAACGTACATGTTAACATAGTTTAAGAAAACATTGAGAATTTCAACCAAAAAAAAAAACATCGGGAACTTATTGACCAAGGTTATCATATACTCTATACTCACGTACTATAGATTAAAAGTTAATCTCTTTTTTTTGTCAAAAGATTAAGAGTTAATCAAGTGAATACTTAAAAAAGGAAAGTTAATTGAGTGAAAGTTCTCCAACATCTTTTAAATAAAATTTTTATTTTAAATCCTGTGAATACAGAAAAGATCATGTATACAGAAAAGATCATATCACTCTTAGGGGGCGTTTGGTTGGGGGTGATCTGTGATCACCTGTGATGATCTTGGCAGGTGATCTCAGATCACCCCGTTTGGTTATACTTTTTGGTTTGGTGTGGTGATCTGGATTATCCTCTGATCACCCCTCTACGGGTGATCTGGATTACCACCATAAACCCATGTAATCTTTGATCACTGATGATCTTGTATCACTGGTATCTGAGGGTGATCCTAACCAAACGCCCCCTTAGGATCGCTTTGTTTGAACGGTGCTTATCGGTCGGTGACTCTAAAAGCTACTTAAAATCACTGTAAGAAAGTGATTCAACTTCAAGTTAGGCCTTTGCATATGCTTATCAATTATCATACTCAACTTCCGATTTGAATTGATCGGTTTGAATGTGACTAGAAGATATCAAAATTCTTGGACACATATGCTCAACCTCAAGGGTCCAGTGTCCATTGGCCCTGTAAAAGAGTCAGAAACTCACTTCTAAAACTGACTGACCAAAAAATTTAGGGTCATACTCACAACTGATATAAAATTACAAACAAAACTCAAACTATGCGGTCCCACCGTCCCCTGGGCGGCCCTCGGTCCTCACTTCTCTGCAATTTTTTACTACTACTAAATCTAATCTTAAATCTAAGTTCCGCATCAAGCACGTGTATTTTTGTGGCTCCTATAGTCCTATTCCCCTCTTCCCATGCCTGTTGAGGGTATTCTCGTCTTTTCACTCCCTCCCTTTCTAAACTTTCATTTCTGACCTCATAACTCTCATTTTCTCCTGTTCTGTTCTGTTCTGTTCGGTGTGGTCACTCCACTCCAGAACAGAACACGGAAAAATCCTCTTTTTTGGATCTCGCTCGCAGTGAACTGTAGCCACTCATGCTCTGCCACGTGGGAATCCTGTCTTTCTATTGGTCCACCTGGTTTCCACGTCACCGAAAAGCTGAGGAAGCATCCACTGCAGTCATGACACGTGTAACATGGCCGAATAAATACAAAGTCTTGAGGGGCCGGTAGCCAAACCCAAGGAAAAATGAAAATCTTCTGCTTTTTAGACGGAAATCTCAACCTCTAAAGACGACACTCTCGAAGATCACTTTCTTGCTTTCTTTGAATTTCCCATCTTAAAAGCCAACCGTATATTCCTAACCCAACATCCGCCGTTTGATTTTAATCCAACGGCTAGCGTTATTTCTCCCCCTTTCTTTTTTCCTTATATATAAAAACCCCGCCTTTCTTCCTCTATATTCCCCCTCATTTCTCATTTCTCATTTCTTTCCCCCCTTCTTCCTCCTTCTCCGCCGTCGACGCCTCCGTTTTAAATGGCGTCCGTCGCACTCACCTCCTCCTGCTCCCTCGGCTTTTCACGTGTCAAATCACGTGATCTCACTCACAGATCCGGCCTCAACTCCGTCTTTCGCCAGCCGTCGTTCTTAAGATCCAGCTCCAACAATTCCAGCTTCAGTAAAGCGTTGAGTCTCGGTCCAATCATTTCAAACAACAGAGTGTCAAGGAACTATCGGAAATTAACTGTCAAAGCGGCCGCATCAACTCCCGCAGCTGCCACTCCGCCATCGCAGCAACCATGGCAAGGTGCTGCATTGAAGCCATTGATGGCGTCGATCGCGACCGGTGTCATCCTCTGGTTCGTCCCTGTCCCATCCGGAGTCTCCCGCAACGCATGGCAACTGCTTGCCATATTCCTCGCCACGATTGTCGGCATCATCACTCAACCGTTACCACTCGGCGCCGTGGCTTTACTTGGACTAGGTGCTTCTGTCCTCACTAAAACCCTGACATTCGCCGCTGCTTTCTCCGCCTTCGGCGATCCTATCCCTTGGCTCATCGCACTCGCCTTCTTCTTCGCTCGGGGTTTCATTAAAACTGGACTCGGTAACCGAATCGCTTACCAATTCGTTTCCTTATTCGGATCCTCCTCTTTAGGTTTAGGTTACAGTTTAGTCTTCAGTGAAGCTTTATTAGCTCCGGCGATTCCATCTGTTTCTGCACGTGCCGGAGGAATTTTCCTTCCATTAGTTAAATCTCTCTGTGTCGCGTGTGGAAGCAACGCAGGGGACGGAACAGAGAACAAATTAGGATCATGGTTAATGCTGACGTGTTTCCAAACGTCCGTCATTTCGTCTTCCATGTTTTTAACGGCAATGGCGGCGAATCCATTGAGTGCTAATTTAGCTTTCAATACTATTAAGCAGCAAATTGGATGGACGGATTGGGCTAAGGCAGCAATCGTGCCAGGTTTGGTTTCGTTGCTTGTTGTGCCTTTGGTCTTGTATCTGATTTATCCGCCAACAGTCAAGAGCAGCCCTGACGCGCCAAAGCTTGCTAAGGAGAAGTTGGAGAAGATGGGACCTATGTCCAAGAACGAGTTGATTATGGCTGGGACTCTCCTTCTAACGGTATACTAATATATCATTCATACTCTATTAATAATTCTTTTAATCATTGATTGGGTTATTAATGATGTTTATACTGTGCAAATTATACTACACATACGAAACTATGAAAGCATGTTTGGGCAGCTATGCCTATCGAAATCAACCGATTGGAAATGTGGCATTGAAAAATAATTGGTGGGGGACCATAGTAATATGTGGTCACGAGAGAGACCACATTTCTGTTGGAGAGCCCTCCATTTTATGTTACCACTTTAAGATGGTTAATCTAGTTTTTGCGGCAGATAAATGATTCTATCCCTATTAGTTTTGGCACTTATTTGCTGAATTCTAAATAATTTTAGTTTGACTTTCTTTATGACCCTGCCACATGATGCTATAGCTGTATACTTTGTCTTTCTTTGAATTGCCTGTAGTAATTGCTTAGATAACTTTTGGTTTGGAGAGTGGGGATGCTATAGAAGTTAGGGAAATTGTAAATTTTGCAATTAGATTTTCGGTATTGACAATCTGAACTTGTAATTGAGACTCTGCTTGTAGAGGGGGGAAGGAGACTGAACTAAGGGGTTCTTTTTTTTCTTGTCTAGTATTTTCTTCAATTAAAAAAGTGTCATGGTATTTATGTGTTTATCTGTGTAGCACATCTCCAAACTGAACTGCATCTTGCTTGTCCAGTATGTTTAGTAGGATATATATATTTTTTCTCTGCTTCAGTTATTGCATCTACTTCAGTTTAATCAATCTTCACTCTGTTGGTATGTATAGTTAGAACTTGAAAAGCTTAGGCATTATCCCTCTCTCCTTTCTTTACACCAAAGTGCGTGAGCATTTCAAAGATTTTTTTTCAACTGAAAAATGCTTGCTGTCAGCTTTTCCTTTTCAACTTTAATTGTTAGCTGTTAAGCCTCACAGAATCACAGTTTCATATTTTTTGCAACTGCTTCCCATCCAGAGTCAATGCTCTGATTGCATTGAGGAAGCAGTGTTGCAATTCTATTAGTTATTGGAAAGAAATCTAATTCTTCAATAGAATCTCTAGGTAGCTTGTTGTTATTGATAATGGTTTGAATCCTTGATCACCGCATGCTTCAAGATGAAACATTCAATCACATGTGATTCAGTTTTCTGTTTCATTCAATTTTTTTTATATTTTCTAATCATGTTGATAGCTAATTGCTCTCAGCTAATTATGAAGAAGTTTACTTATTTCTTGTTGTATTACTTTGTGGCCTCCTTCGATGCAAATATATTACTGTGCATATGGTGGCATCAATACTGTAGCTGCTATTCATGTGTCCAAATCTGTGTGGAAGAGCTTTTATGTTCCAATAGCATGATAGTTTTCTCATAACTTCTCCTGTTGCATTAGGTTGGACTCTGGATTTTTGGAGGGGTGCTAAATGTGGATGCTGTTACTGCCGCCATTCTTGGGTTATCTGTCCTACTTGTGACTGGGGTAGTCACATGGAAGGAGTGTCTATCCGAAGCAGTTGCATGGGATACACTTACTTGGTTTGCTGCACTCATTGCTATGGCTGGATATCTCAACAAATATGGTCTCATCTCATGGTTTAGTGAAACTGTTGTTAAGGTTTGTCCTGTTTCCTTTTACACTTTTATAGTAATTTGCTCTCTGCCACGTCTTGATTATAATGCTTAAGGAATTTCCTGGGAACCATTCACCATTTAACATTTCCTAAATTTTCTTGTATGAATAACACCATGTTCCTCACATAAGCCATTTTAGACCCTTTTATGTTTGTGAAAGGAAGAAAAATTAAAGGAAAACAATTTATGCGAATTTATATAATTCTCTTGAATGATATCAGAACCCCAAATGCATATGTTTTATATTGGTTCTGCCATCTGCCAACCCTAGGCATATACAGACAAACAAGTCAGATTTCTGCATGACTAAATAACTATGAATCCATGCCCTGATGAACAGTTTATGATTGAAAGGTTAAACTAAATAATTTATTGTTGTCAAGTTCTATTATTGTTTTACCATACAGCTTTAGTGTATTTCTGAGTCTTATTATAAAACTTCCTAGGTTATGTTCCTCTCAGCATTTTTCTTCATATTGCATATACAATATATTCTGCCTTGGCCATCTATCTTACTTGGTTCTTTTTGCACAAGGTTTGTAACCAGCTGAACTAACCTAAATTTGAAATTTGCATGTCCTCTTGCCTGGTTGCATATTTGGGTTTAGACTTTAGTCTGACATTTCATAAGAAAGCTTTCGATAATTGCCTTTAATGTCAATGATCTGCTCCTTTTTACAGGTTGTCGGTGGATTAGGTCTTTCATGGCAGATGTCTTTTGGCATTCTGGTTCTTCTCTATTTCTATACCCACTACTTCTTTGCCAGTGGAGCTGCTCATATTGGCGCCATGTTTACAGCCTTCTTGTCTGTAGCGAGCGCTTTGGGCACCCCACCATATTTGGGAGCCCTTGTTCTTTCATTCCTCTCCAACCTTATGGGTGGCATTACCCATTACGGCATTGGATCAGCCCCTGTTTTCTATGGTGCTGGGTATGTACCGCTAGCCAAATGGTGGGGATACGGTTTTGTGATATCTGTTATCAACATCATTATCTGGCTCGGAGTTGGAGGCATCTGGTGGAAGGCAATTGGCTTGTGGTAAAGCAGGTAGTCATAAAAATTTGCAGACACTAAGCTAGAATTTCTCTGATTTTTGTGCACCCTAACGTGCCGGACTATAGTTTCTTTCTTCTTCACCTCAAAAGCAGGTTAATTTTTTGGTCTTTGATTCTTTACCTTGCAAATAATATTTTAGTTGAGAGCCTTATGGTTGGAGAGGTTAAAAACACTGAGTTCTCCTTAGAGCAGAAATTAGATTTTGTACCAAAAATTTTGACAATGGCGTTACATCTCTACCGGCATTTACATAAGAATATTAACATGATATTCATTTGAATGCTTGTTTTTCAAGTTTTTGCAGTGGTTTATGACTGATACAAGTTGGTTAGAAGGAAGCTTAAGTAATACTAGTCTCTACTTCCACGTGCATTGCACGTGATACTCGTGTTTAAATTAAATGAAAATTATAATAATAATTGAAATTTATTATACATAGAGCTGTCAAAATCTGATCCGAACCCGATAACTCGTCCAATCCGACATAACCCGATTTGACCAAAAAAAGTAAACGACTCAAACCTGTCCTATTCAGACACGACAAACCCGTATATGCAGTTTGCTAAACTTCACCAGTAGTTAAAATATTCAAGGTTGATCCAATTGACCTAAATCTAGACCCGAAAAATCCAAAACCTGAATGACCCAAGGTCAAAACTCAAATCCGCCTGACCCAAGACCTAGTAGACCTGAACCTAGATGAGGCGAAACCCGAATGATTCGAGAAAATTACCTGACTCAATTGATTTAGAACCAGATTTAAACTACCAATACACACTACAAAAATTGAAAAACAAAGTCAATCACAAAAATTAGATTTTAAATAAATTTTTAACTTAATTTGTTAAAAAAATTTAAATAGTTAATGATTAGCCAACTTATTTTAACTTTTAAACTTGATAACAATACTTTTATTAGTTTATATAATAATTGAAATGGATCCATAACTACCAAAAAATCTCCAATATTTTAAAAGTAAAATGGTAAAAATAAAATATTTATTAAAATATTCAATTTAATCGAATAAATATAGAGTTTTTAGTAGAATAATTGTAAAAGTTTATTTCTAAAAATATTGTAAGAGAATATATTTTAAAAATTCTAATATATCTAAGTTTTTTTTAATTAAAATAGTAAAATGATAACAACAAAATAGTTATAAGGAAATTAGATTTAATTAAATAAAAATAGAGTTTTTAG
>AWUE01006526.1:0-16210 GCA_001974825.2 Corchorus olitorius | reverse complement strand
CTGTGAGGGAATGATTGTCTTCATCTCCATCTTATATTTCTTTCCTTACTACATAATAAGCCTGGATTTTGATGTTTAGCAATGGTAGAAAACCTAAACAATGGATTTTAGTTGATGATTTAAAGCTAAAATAGGACTTATTAGACAATTGAGAAAAGCGAATAAAAAAAACTGATATTTTTCACATTGTTAAATTGAATCATCACATGATCAAGTTCTAATAAATTGGGATTTTCTTCAACTTTTGTTTTAATTGAAATTGGAAAAAGCCAAATAGGATATAACCGATTTAAATCATCTTCCTGTATATAATAGTATAATAAGATCAATGTTTTTTAGTTGATATTACAGATAATAAGTAAAATTGAAAGAAAACTACACACCCCAAAATTCTTTTGTGGGATGTAGAGGAAGGTAATAATTTTTTTTGTTGAACAGAGGAGGGTAATAATTAATATTCTTAAAATGGAACAAAAAATAAAATTTCGTAAAAAGTTGGACGTCATATATTTGTTGAGACTATGCAACAATAGCTTTAAACAATTAAATGGATTTACATAAAGAATTTTAAGTGTTCAGTATATGTGGGTTTAGTTTTCAAACTTTATAAGCCTATATCGGTATGGTTGATTTAGGATATAGCACCACCAACTTCATTGATGGATTGTTGAACTTGACTTTGATCTCCAATGATGGCAACTATTCGACCGTCAGGCAGTTTTCTTTTTGGTAAAATTACCCCTCCTTGTCCCATAATATTATTTTCATTGTAATTGTATTTTGTCTTCCTTAATTAGTTCTTGAGCAGTAACTATATATTTTAGTTGTTTCACCGCAGTTTTCAACCTCTGAAAGTTGTTCAACATAGTGCCACCATTTTGCTGAAAGTGTTTATGTTAAAAAAATAAACCAGTTATTTAAAGTTTCTTAAGGAATTAAATAGATTATAAATAGTCATCGAATTACCCCGAAAGAATAAAATTGAAGAAGTTTTTTTTTCAATGTTTTTTAGTTGATTGTGTGACAATCCCGCTTTCAATTAATTTTTTTGATGATTTTCTATAAGCTTTTTACAAGTTTTTTTGGATGCAGATTTAAAAGGAAATCCTGATAAACGTAGAGAAAATTAAACTTTAAACCCATAAATTAAATATATTATAAATTAAAAATAACTATGAAAAGTAAATTATTAATTACAATTATAGTCAATTATTAATATCTTTCCATAATTTCAAAAAATTAAATATTAGATTTACAAAATCTTTCCATAATTAATAAAAAATTTCAATGACTAAAAAGAATATTCATTAAAAAAATTATTATACTATAATACTAAGGGTATTTTAGAAATTTCCCAATTAAGATTTTTGAGTTCGTGATTTTATATAGTATATATATATATATAATATAATATAATATAATATATAATATATAATATAATATATAACATATAGTAAGATAAGATAGTAAGATAGTAAGATTTCAAATTGCCCCTCCCTTAAAATCATTATATTCAATTTGACCCAATCTCCTATATCAAGATCCGCCCTTACCTGTTCTGGGCAAAATTTAAGGATTCGGGCTCAACAATTAAATGGGATACATTCGAAGAAGTACTAGCAAGCTGTAGTTGTTATTAGTGAATCCCAAATACTTCAAAATAATCTCTCTTATTAGTGATTATTATGCCCCCACATCTAGCTGTTTCAGGGTTGTCTATGCATGATCCATCACAATTTAGTTTGGTGGAAATTCATAGGGGGGAGGTGAGTAGGTAACTCTGTCAATTTGTTATTAAATAATAAAGTAGTCAGAATGTTTATCATGATATATACTATATAGGTTTAGTTTGAGATTCCCATTATTACCCTATATATAATAAACCCATCCCCAAATAATCTTCCCTTCGTTGAAACCTGTTCATGGGGTACCTTGAGAAAACAACAAAGTAGGGATTAAACAGTGGCAACAATATAATAATTGGATTTTTAAGGAAATGTTTGTCATCATCTCCATTTAGATTTGCTAATTATTTTATGTGTAAATGGATTCTCATAATTGTGCAATGACTATGTATAGTACATGTGCTAAGCATGTTTTCTCTTCTCACCTTGCATGTGTAAAATACATAAAAATATAATTAGTATGATCTATTTGGCCAAAAAAAATAACATAAAAAATAATTTTTATTGATATGAATGAAAGTACAATACTCATATTATAATGGTTTAATAATTACTCGAATCAGGCAGGAATTTTTTTTATACAATCAAAATTTCATTATAATCAAATGTATCATTTACATTTACATTTACATTTCGTGAGATTTGAAACTAAAATCTCAAAATTCAGGTATCATGCACAAATCACTTGAATTAACAATACTAGTGTTTATGTAGCAGGCTTTTAATTAACAGATCTTAAAATAACTTTCTCCTTATTTGAGATCAGACATAATCTTGAATTAATCTAAATATATGGATAATTATGAAAAAAAATTTAATTGATTTCCACTCGGTCAATCTCGGATCCGATTTTAATAAATATAGACTTATAGAAAATGTAAGAAATTTTTCTACAATGTAACTAGTTGATATTTTTTTTTTTTTGAAGAATGATACTTTTTCTTTTTGAAGGATACTAGTTGGTACTTATGTGGACCAACCATATACTAATTTCTCTATCCGTACCAAGGAAAACAACAAGAAAAATAAAAGTAGCACGTTGGAAAGTTGACATTAACGCCTTAAACTGTAACAGGTATTTATTGGTTGAAGGGAAGTAGAACCGGGAAAGCAATGAACATTTTCTCTTCTGTGTTATTTTAGTTAGGTTGTTCGTTCCCATAAAAAGCCTTAAAAAAACAACAACTAATTTAGAAATAAACTCCAATTTGCCAATTCCCTGCTTTGGGTTTTTTCATGGGGAAGAAAAAGCATCTGGATTGGACTTCAAAGTCCTTCTCTAGTTCTGGCAGTGAAAGAGTTCCTCTTTTGTACAAGGAGGTTTGGTTTCTTTCTTGTTTAATCTTGCTTTTGTTTTATTTTTCTGGGTTGTTTCATTAATCACTTTTCTTCACTCTCTTTATATCTTTCAGTTGCCTTTCTAAAAGAATGTCTCCTTTTGGTTTCTGGGAATCTGTTACAAGGACCTCAGTTTGTGTATTAACATGTTAGTTTGCAAAGGGCTGTTCTTGAATTGTATTTCTCTTCTTCTTGTTTGTTTTACCTTTTCAAAGTCTGACTTTGATTAGGTTCCTTTTTCTAATGATAATAGCTTATGAGGTTTTTGGTGTGTAATTGATTACTATGACATCAAATTATTTGTTTAGTTTAGGCTTAAATAAGTTGCAATTTGGTATTACTCAGTCTCAGTTATCTCATATATACTCAAAAGAAAATCTGACATTTAGTTTTCTGCATATTAATGTTTCTTTTAGTTACAAATTAATGAAATGTTCAAAGAAAATAAAAAATGACAATTGAGATTATTTGGCACAAGCAAGATGATGGCAATCACCCTTTTTATGGGTCTTTGTGTATATGTTTAACAGGAAAAAACTTTGCTTAAACATGTTGGAACAAGACTATTTAAAATAGTTAGTAATCTTAATGGATGAAATTCACTTTATTTAGTAGAAAAGAAATGGCAGTTTAATTGAAATAATTAAATTTATGTTTATGTTATGCAGAATAGAAAGCAGGCAAATGACCAACAGTCACCTAATGATCCTGTGTCAGACCTTGAGCACGGCGCGGTAGAGGTGATGGCTGTTCATGCTATTTGTCCTTGATTTTTATTTCACAATTAGCACTTTTTGCTGTGAAGGATTCTTGACTTTTGTTTTCTTTGAAAATTTCAGGCAGCCAATGTAGGATTTTGCAGAGTCATTGCACTGGTTAGTGCTGAATTTGTTTCTTATTATCTTTAAGTAAGGGGAACTGCAAAATCAATGTACATTGAAATACTCTTCTTTTTTTTTTCTTTTGTATTTTTTCAGGCAAAGCCAGATTCTGGGAAGATTATAGTTGGTACCATTGCATTATTGATATCATCCATAACAAGTCTCTTGATTGTAAGTTGTTTCTTATGGTTTCTTTTAACCTTCTTCTTTGATCATAATGTATGATTCCTTGAGATAAAAAGTTGGTGAGAACTCATTAATGCTTTCAATAGCAAAGTATTTTTTAGTAGGATCTCAAGGCAATAGATTTCCGCCCGAATATAATTCCTTTTGTTGCTTGTATTGCAGCCTAAATATGGTGGGATGATTATAGACATTGTGTCAAGAGATACAAGGACACCTGAACAGCAATCGGATGCTTTGGAAGCTGTCAAGAACACTGTAATATACATTGTGCTGATAGTTGTAGTAGGGTATTCCTTTTCCTTTCTCTTTACGTTTTTCATATTCCATGTTCAACTATGATTCATTTTATAGTTTTCCCTTCTTTAGTTCATTGAAATTTTAAATTTGTGAGATATTTAAACTGATTATTGTAAGAATGAATTATGAATCAAAATGCAGAGAGAAATATTTTTAAAATTAATCTGTAACTATTACTATGTAAGAAGGCTCATAGGATGTACTTTACTTGGAGATTAGTATTAAAATAAGAAATGAGAATACTACTTTACTTCTGTATTTATATTTCCTTAATCTACTTTACCCATATCTATGCATCCAAGTTTTAAACTATATCCCTAGATTTCTATCTTATTTGGATTGATGCAATAGTTCTTTTTGTCGCTCGTCCTTGTAGGTCTCTGTGCACAGCAATTCGAGCATGGTTGTTTTCTTCCGCCAGTGAAAGGGTTGTAGCTCGCCTAAGGAAAGACTTATTTGGTCACCTTATGCAGCAGGTTAGGCCAATTAATTCACCTTTTCAGATATCACAATGATTAGTACAGCTGAATTCATGGTTCATTTATGCTTGACTCAAGGTTTACTATGATTAACAGTCTAAGACATTGTGTTAGCTTGTTATTCTGCTCTTTTCATCGCCCCTTTCTCAAAACTGAAGTTCCGGCTATATTGATCCTAAAATGGTTCAACAGGAAATAGCCTTCTTCGATGTTACTCGAACAGGTGAACTCCTCAGCAGGCTATCTGAGGACACCCAAATCATTAAAAATGCAGCAACAACAAATCTTTCAGAGGCACTTCGGAATCTAACAACCGCCTTAATTGGTGTTGTCTTCATGTTTACATCATCATGGAAATTAACATGTATGTGATTTTTCTTTTTTAAGTACTTTCTGTTAATGCCATCTATCAATTGATTTTTCTTGTTTAAGTCTTTTTTAGCAATGACATCTAACGAGTATATCACTGACGGTAGCTTCTGATCCCGTTTAGTGCTAGCCTTGGCTGTAGTGCCAGTTATTTCTGTAGCTGCACGAAAATTTGGGCGCTATCTTAAAGAACTTTCATACGCAACCCAAGCTGCAGCTGCAGTAGCTTCCTCAATTGCTGAGGTTGGTATGGAATATATATGATTTCCTCTGTTTCAGAAATTATAAGTAACAAAATCTGACAGGAAAGCATGCTAAGCTCAGCATACATTTCATATCCTATTTTTCATGAACTGCTTGATGTTTAGGAATCTTTTGGAGCCATTCGAACAGTTAGATCATTTGCGCAAGAAGTTTATGCAATATCAAATTACTCTGAAAAAGTCGATGTGACACTGAATCTTGGATTAAGGCAAGCGGTGAGTATTAAGATTTTCTCACTCTCTCTCACATGCGCAGATACAGCCATTCGGAAACTAAAATTTCATATTTTCTGCTGCTTTCTTCAACAGAAAATAGTAGGTCTATTCTCTGGAGGACTAAATGCTGCATCCACATTGTCTGTCATGGTAGTGGTACTTTATGGTGCCTACTTGACAATAACAGGATCTATGACTGCAGGTTCTCTTACATCATTCATCCTTTATAGTCTCACAGGTAACTCCTCAACTTTTGCAGCTTGCTCTATAATTTTCCTTAGTTTCTGTTATATCTCTGGTCTCTCAATAAAGACACTGCAAATACCTCAAAACTAGTAGAAATTTAGCCAATGTGTCTGAATTCTTTGAAGAACTATATCCAAAGAAGCAATAATCTTCAACTATGATTGATCATTAATGTCATATAGCTCTATCTCTCTCTGCCTGCAGTTGGATCCTCGGTTTCTTCTTTATCAGGATTATATACAACTGCCATGAAAGCTGCAGGAGCAAGTAGGAGGGTTTTCCAGCTCTTAGATCGTGTCTCAAGCATGCCAAAATCAGGAGACAAGTGCCCGGAGGGGTAAGTCATATTACAATCCCTTGAAAATTTCCATTAGTCTTATGCCAGGAGCATGACAAAGTTGTTCAAGTGTGTTGAAATCAAGCATAAATTACCTAATGATTACCATTTTGTCAAGACAGTTAGTTCTTGTAATTGATGATGTTGTATTGTCATTGGCAGAAATCCAGATGGAGATGTAGAATTAAATGATGTCTGGTTTGCTTATCCTTCCCGGCCTAATCATATGGTGCTTAAGGTACATTTATGTGAATTCAAAGAAGTTGCCATTTCGAATTAAAATGTATTCTCTTGCTCTAAACTGATTCCTGTTGTGCATCAACAAAGTTTGTGCATTTATTCCTTGCTCATGGATTTGGTTTAGTGAGTCCTTCCTTTAAAGATCTGCAGTGTGATAATTGAAGCAGATCAACACTAAAACACGGCGAAAATGAAAAATAAAGCTTCAATAGTTATTCCTGTTCTTTTATTCGCCTGCAAATTATTGAGAATTTGAAACTATACCAATACATAGATTGGCATTGCTCAACCCAAAGAATTTTTGCATCAACATTGTGTTTCGGGAGTGTTGTTTTCGTATCAACACCACCAAGGTAAGTCCTGAGTTTTCAGTTTTTAAAGTTCATAAGTTAAATCTGATTATACTGTTCAATGGCAGGGAATAACATTAAAACTGACACCCGGCTCAAAAGTTGCACTTGTTGGACCAAGTGGTGGTGGAAAAGTAACACTATCATCCCTTTCCCTCTTACTCTTTTCCATTTTTCTCTGTTATAGTGCTTCAACAGTAGATATTATTTTCTCCATCCTTTGTACTAATAAATGAAATGGAATTTCTAATCTGTTGCAGACCACAATAGCTAACTTAATTGAGAGGTTCTACGATCCTCTGAAGGGAAAAATTTTGTTAAATGGGGTTCCTTTAGTGGAAATTTCACATGAATTTCTTCACAAAAAGGTAGTTTTCTGTTTTCTTGATATCTCTCAAGTGTCTGCATGGCCATTGTAATAGTGAACAGACAGCCGTGATGTCATTTCATGAACTGCATAATGCAATCAAAGAAAAAAGAGATCATTTGAAAACATGATCATCACCGAAAATAATTTATTGGAACAAGCTTTTACCCGTTTTGTTAATGAGTTCTTGATAAAATATTGAACATTTTTTCCACCTTTTTGTTCCTGAAGCACATTATCTATAGTTTCACAAGTCTTTGATCATTTTGATATTTTGACTTCTTAAACACCCTTTAATCTCCTTGTCTTTCTGGAATACAGGTTAGTATAGTCAGCCAGGAACCTGTTCTTTTCAATTGTTCTATAGGGGAGAATATTGCCTATGGGTTCAACGGCAAAGCTAGCAGTGCTGAAATAGAATCAGTAGCTGTAAGTTAATATCACTAATCCCTTCTTCAATGGTTTCAGTTTGTTTATGCATCTATGCTGATAAAGTGAAAACGCTGCAGAGAATGGCTAATGCGCATGACTTCATAGAAAAATTTCCTGAAAAGTATGAAACAATGGTTGGAGAACGTGGTTTGAGGCTCTCGGGAGGCCAGAAACAAAGAGTGGCAATTGCAAGAGCACTACTAATGAATCCAAAAGTTTTGCTGTTGGATGAAGCAACAAGTGCTCTGGATGCTGAGAGTGAATACCTTGTCCAGGTGAGCTTCAAATTACGGTGGTTAAAATGTAGGCCGTTAACACTTTCAAATTTCTTGCAAACTCAATAGATGCATTTACTGGGTTATCCATCTATTTAATCATGCCCCTCTTTCGGAATAATACCACAACTAATTTTCATGCACTGCATAGGATGCTATGGATTCTTTGATGAGGGGTAGGACTGTTCTGGTCATAGCACACAGGCTTTCAACTGTCCAAAGTGCAAACAGTGTAGCTGTTATATCTGATGGTCAGATAGCTGAGAGTGGCACTCATGAAGAGCTTCTCCGAGAGGATGGTATCTACACTGCGCTTGTGAGGAGGCAACTACAAGGTTCAAACACCAACTAAATCTAGTTCCAAATGGTCAAACACTGTATGCTCCTCTTTCTGAAACTTTTGAACTGTCCTCCCTCCCTTGTTTCTTCAATTTGGCCTAAAAAATTTTGGGTTGAAATGAAATTACTCTTTAATTGTATCTGTTGATAGGAGGACAAGTCAAATGTTTGACTAGTAGAATGAAATTTCTTGTCTATCAGCTGGCATATTTTAGAGGAAACAGATCAATAAGTCAGAGATATAGGGAAAATGAATTCCCTCATTCTGCAAGATATAGGTGTTAAACAAAGTGCTGTTCCATGCATGCAACAACTTGGAGACCTTGAATCAAATTTCATTATGTAGAAATGCAACATTCCAATCAATTGGACACTGAATTTGAACACAACTTAATTACACTATATGTCCGCTTTGTTTAGGGAAGAAAACAGAAAAAGAAATAATAATGCTTAGTAGCTTTTTCCAATGGGAACGTATTGTTTTCACTTTTCACCTGTGTGTTGGGGCTTCAGCCTTCATGTATTGCTGGAACTTGAAAGCAACTAAAACAGTACTATTCCAAACGCGCGTGTTCTCTGGCCAAAAAAGAACGCGCGTTGTTCACAAAAATCCCAATCCTATTCCAAGTTGGAAAATTGTTTCCTATCTTCCAAGGGATTTCCTTCTATAAATACAAACGCTTGGAAGCTTGAGAGCTATTTTACGATTCCTTGATATAAATACACACCCCTTGGGAATTCTTGAAAGCTATTTGACGTTTTCTCTAGATATTGATACTTTGAAATAACAGAGAAAAAAATACTAACACAAAACAAAACCCTAACTGATCAAGGCGCAAGCGCAAATATGGCGATGATGGTTTTCTGTTCAGATTGTAAAAGAGAAACTGAAGCAATTCTTGATACGAGACAAGGCGACACGATCTGCACCGAGTGCTCCTTGGTTCTTGAATCCCATCATATCGATGAATCTAGTGAATGGCGAATCTTTGCCGATTCTGATGACAACGGCAAATATGATCGGGAACGCGTCGGATCGAAACAGAACATCCTTCTTGATCAAGCAAACCTCCAAACTTTCGCCTCCAACCCTAACCCTAAAAAGGGAGGAGGAGGACCCTTTGTGGGTTCCTTGAATTCATTGAATCAATTATCAAACTCAGACAAGGGTTTGACAGAAGGGTTTAAGATGATTGAGAACATGGGTGACAATTTAGGGCTCGTTAGAACTATCAAAGACAGGGCTTGTGAGATATTCAAGAATGTCGAAAATAATAAATCTTGCAGAGGGAGAAACTTGAAAGCTACGGTAGCAGCGGCCCTGTATATTTCTTGTAAAGAGATTAAATTGTCAAGAACCCTTAAAGAGATTTCGACCGTTGCAATGAAAGATATCAATAGGGCAGTTGAAGTTATAAAGAAAACAATGGAAGTTGAGAAATGTGGGAGTCTTCAACCAAGGGAACTTGTGAGGCGATTCTGTTCCAAACTGAACATGAACAATCAAGCAATCAAAGCTGTTCAAGAAGCTGTTTTGGAAGCTGAAGAGTTGGATATAAGGAGGAACCCCAAATCGGTATTGGCTGCCATTATTTACATGATTGATCAGGTTTCAGGTGCTGCAAGAAGTTTTAAAGAAATTGCAATTGTAGCTGAGGTTGCTGAGAATACAGTGAAGGGGTCATATAAGGATGTTGCTCCTCATGCTTCAAAGCTGATACCCAAATGGTATCCCCAGCAAGTCCACAGAGTTTTTTAGTGGTCAGTTGCATATAAGAAAATTCTTGGTTTAAGGGGTAGCTCGTTTATTTTTGGTTTTAAAAAAATCAATCATGTAAATAAAGTTAAAAAGTCCAAAAATAAAGTTAAAAAATCCTCTTCTAAAAATGTTTGCTTATCCTCCATCCTCATAAAAGTAAAGAAAAATGAAGGAATTAGCAGTTCTTACAATACCGCTTGATATTTGCTTTTTCTTTTTTCTCAAATCTCTGGATCTACACAACAAAAGACAACGCAAACCAGGTTTTCTTATGATAATTTCCAAAGCCAAAACCGATTTGCAAATTGTGATCCGAGCACCCAAATACTAATTACTAACAATGACGAAAAATTAAAAAATAATCCAGAAGTCACTTTGCACAGATAGACTTGTAAACAAATTTTGCACTGTCAAAATTTTCGATTCATTTGGACCGTAATCCAACTAAAACAATGGGAATACTTCAATACATGTTCTGCCCCATTGGCCATTACTATGTGCTCTATTGAAAGATAAACAAGGTCTTCCAAACAAAATGGCTAACAAAAATGCCTATAAAAGGGTAACTTAACGAATTGCCATCCCTTGCATTGCTTGTGAGCCTTCTTCAACAGCCTTGTTCGCTTGAATGGTGTTGATAAGACTGGAAATATTTCCCTGGAATATGAGATAGACCAGTTTTTAGGCAATTCGAACACAGTTTAGATCAAATATACATACTGCATTGGATAAGATGTTCCGATCCAAGACATAGTAGGTACTGACAAGTAATAAACACATGGTGTATTTCCAAAATACTTGGTAAACTTTTTAACTTAAACCAAAAAAAAAATTGAACAATCAAACCGATACATGGCTACAAAAATGATGAAAGAAAACTTCTAGTCCACTGTTATGAGTATGGTGCATTATCACGGAAACAAAAGAAACTTGAGTTAAAGATAGAAGCATAAATTGTGTAAAATTCTTTACCCTCCATGTAGCTAGTTTTGATCGGAGAGACTGCCACTGTTGCTGTCCAAATATGCGCTCAGTGCAACGGCTGCATTTTAAATGGAGTCGAATTAAGAAAATATAGGGCATGTTGTAATAATAACATTAATCCCATGGGCAACAAAGCAATGAAATCAGACAAACTGGAATCCCACATGCAACACACAAAGAGATAACTACGAACTTACTTTACAATCACGACCTGATTCATCTGATCCATTTTACAGTCAATTAACTTGGCAGTTATTGCCTTGACCACCCACAGTTCCACCTCATCATCCTCAATCTGTGAAGACAAATACATCAATGAAAATACCTAAATTATGCAGCAAATCCAGTAAACAGGTAGCTAAGCAAGTTTACCCTAAGTGTATCCTTGATGAGAGCATATGGAATTTGTCCAGATTCATTACAACCAAGATCAACCAATGACATTAATCTCATCTTTGTTATACAATCTTCATGAACAAGACCTGAACCAGGGAGAGTAACAATATTAAGATATATGATGAACTGAAGTGGGATTAGCTCACTCAATAGCCAATAACAATATAATTAAGAAAAGTAAAAAAAAAACAATGCATTACCATGACTTTTCAGTAAAGTGGAATTTGCAGCCTGAAATTCCAAGTAGGCATCCAATCGCTGAGTCAGAAAGATCTTCAAGAGCTGATAGACCAATGCATATTTAGCATCCTTCTCCAATTGCCCTACAGCAGGCATATCTAATAGATCGCACTGCAATAAAAACAAAATAAAAGCTGTAATTCTAAAAGCTCACGGATATACTTTGGTAGAATGTGGAAAACAAGAGGGATGGCATACATCAAAAGTTTAGAAGCAGAAGGGCAGAGGGCATTCAAGAAAAGGAAGGAACCAAAACAGGACAGTTAGGGGGAAATGTCAAATAGGTATGGAGATTACTACAACAAAAACAAGTTCAAAATGAAGAAATGTATGATTCACATCAAATACAATCTGTGAGATTTAGTTTGACGTTAGAATACCTGAAACATGTCAGGTGCCTTCACAAATTCTATGACAGTGCGCACAGCTTCTTCCTTGGCTTCACTCATGGCTAATGAGTCCTCACCAGAGAAAGTTGCCAAATACTTGGTCAAGAATTTGAAAGAGTCCTTAGTGGAGCTGAATTTGTAGAAAATGCCACAAGATTGTTATATAAGAACACAATCAATATATATAATCACATATATGTAACTAAACTTGGGCTTTTGGGTTCAGTTATACCTTTTACTTTCTTTCAATATGTTTGCAATGGTAAGGAAGAGGTTCCTTTGATCCTTGACCCCAATATTCCACTCTTTCAAGAAACTATCAATCTTTTTGAAGGATGGTGTGACATGATCAGTGACTTTCCCATTCAATGCCAAATTTAAGGCTTGCATATATACAAAGAACCGGCTAGTTGGGGCCCCCAACAAATTATAGAGATTAAACAAGCTGGAAAGAGAAAATTAGAGAGACATAAGACATAGCCATGAAATTCAATACTCTAGAGTCGTAAATCATCATGGGACAATTACATCTTTAAACGCATTGCAGGTTTGTCATTTGGTTGTTGAGTGACTTTTGTGGATATGAGCTTTGCCACCTCAAGTTCTTCATCTGAGCTTTCGAGCTTTGAGACAAGATTGCAGATAACAGTGAATATGCATTCAAGATCTGAAAAAGATAAACCAAACGAAATCAATTAGTACTTGCAAAATCTAGAAGTAAGATGTGCATTTCTAACTTCGCTATCACGGTTGTATAAACCTAATTTTGGCATAGTGTCATATTATATGTGAACTTCTATCTGCTCGATCAAATTCTATTTGCACATTGCTACAGAAATTTTGTTAAAAACCACAAGTTACTATCCTATATGGTATACAGTCTATGTGCTTGCAACTAAACACCATAATCTAATAAGGTAATATTGAATTGTTGCTTTTGCTACCTACCTTTACTTCCAAAAGAGTTGCAGAAAGCAATGAAAAACGACTGCAGGCAAAACCAATTTCAACCTACTTTATCTAACCAAAATATTACATCTGTAATTTTTTATATTTCGATAAACATTTTTTGCTCGTATATCCAAAAGGCAAAAGGAAAGCAGCACCATAATTCGCACCGTATTAAATATAATTGAGAAATTAAACAAATTCAATCGAGCATGAAATCAACTAAGAACATGTATTTATTCCAATTTATAATTCTCCCAAATAATAATACATTAAAAGAAAACAGAGATCAATTGCTAATAAATGAAAAAAAAAAATACGTACCTTTATCAGAGACCTTGGAAAAGACTAAATCAGCAGAAGTAAGCATTAAAGAAGCCAAATCCAACCACCTCCCCATCACCATACACTCTTGAGCTTCCACACATAGCCTCGTCACTTGCGGCTCCGCAACCTTTATACCATGATTAAGCCCAGGAAAAAAATGATTAAAATGTTTGAAAACTTGATTTCAGAATTAAAATTTAGAGGAAAGGGATATTGAAGATTACATCGGCACCAGCATCGGCCCAGGCCAGCTCAGCGGTGAATCGAACGACGGCTAGCGCGGGATCTTCCTCGGATGTTGGAACAATGGTAGTCATTGTCGTTTGAAGGGGACTACGAGCTCTCTGCAAAATACCTAGCTTCTTCGTTCTAGTAGTGGCAGCTGAGCAGATAGACAAAGAGAGAGAGCAAGAAAAACCCTAGCTTTTAGAAATTTGTAGTTTTACGTTTTTCTTTAAAAAAAATTATAGACTGTTATTACCGTCTATTAACCTTTCTTTCTTATCAGGAATAGAATAGGCAGTAAGTAAAGTACTAATTATTAGTAGTACAAAATTTTAAATTTCTATTTATTTTGCCATTTTAATTTGAGATAAGAAAAATTACTATAAAGTTATAAATATTGGAAGATTTGGAAAATGATTTAAATTTAAGAGTTTCTTGTAATTTACTTTTGGATTTTATGAAAATTGTTAATAAAGTAAAAATATATTTTAAAAATAAAATAAAATTTTATCTAACCTTAACAAGGGGTACATTCTACTTAAAAAAAAAAGGGGTACATCAAAAGTAGCAAAAAAGAAAACAAGGTACATCAAATTATTTCTATAGACATTTTTTACAAATCTAGACAAATTTTATAAAATGGTGAGAATAACTATTGAAATGCTTATTTGGAATTGTTTCATACTAAACTATTTGTAAAAGGTTCAAGTTAATATAATTTTTTCGTTTTATTTTATGATAAAATGAAAAGGATTTTGTTTTCTTTTTATCTTTCTAAATTAAAGTTATTCTCAAGCCTTATTTTTTTTGCTACTATATTCACAAGCCTTATTTGAGTTGAGAGGTTGAGAATCCTTCTGAACCGGAAGTGTTAAAGGTTAAAGACCTTGCAAGCCTTGTTAACCTGAAAGAATTGAGACTAATCTATTTAAGACCGGAGGCATGTGAAAGATTAAAGACTTGATTATGGTTTTGCTACTTGATGTTGAAATCTTATTCACATTAGATGCTCTTATGATATGTGTTACCGCAGAAATTTTGGATTTTTCAATTAACTTGTGAGACCTCAGTTTAAGAGGTCTATATTATTATTAATTGGGCCAAATTATATCTTAATTAATGGGTTAAAAACCCATTAATTGATTAGCATAGTTAGACAAATTGGGAGAAGAAGGAAAACGACCAGAGAGTTTTGAAGGCTAATTTCATAACTTTTCCATCATATTTTCGTGCTAAGAGGTTAGTCTTACAACTTCTTAATGTTTTCACCTTTTAAGCATGCATTAGGGAGGGTTTTGGTTTGAAAGAGAGAGAATTCCGGGCACCGGCCGGCCACCGGCGAACCTCCGACCACCAAATTGGTATCAATAGATTCCTCTAATCATTATGAGTTCATAGAACTTGGAATCACTCAATTTGGTTGGGTGAATCAAAAGTTATGGCAATTTTAAGTTAAGAACCCTAAATTGAAAATTGTGATCGGCGGGTCTACTTTCATTGCTGGAATCCGGTAAACCGGAGGCCTTTAGAGGCCAAACTTATGGGGGAACTGTAGTATGATGTAAGATCTGTCTATTGGTACCTTTCATACCTCCATAGGTGTTTTGAAGAGAGAGAATCGAAGCTCCAAAGATGCTTGGTCGATGGGCCGAATCTGGAAATTCCAGATTTGTTCATGAAGAAGATGAGCAGTAATTGGTGATGCCCACTCTCGGCCAGAAATTGAATCGGAGAATGTAGTTCACCCCTAGGTCGTTTTAAAGTGAAATTTGGGGGATTTGCTAAACAAAATATCTCTGATTTTCTGGAATTTTTATATAATTTTTCAGATTAAAAATTATTTTATATAAATTATTCTTTTTGGAAGAATGATTGGGAGAGTGTGGCTTAATTTTAAAGAGTTAGATTCTGAAATTTTGATGAAAATTATATATTAATACCATTGTTATTTTTATGTTTTTAAAATGGAGTTCCACTCTCTTGAAATTTTGAAACCTATTTTCAATGATTATTTTAGATAGTAAAAGTGGGTTAAATGTGCAAAATTCCGTGTATGTGTTTTCAAAATGTTTTGAAAAGGAATTTTCAGCGGTCCCCCAATGTTGTTTAGGTTTGGTTAAAGGGTAGATCGAACATGCATAATTGTTGTGTATATTTGTTGTTTCTAACGAATAGTTATAAATTGTTAGGATCGTGATTGTGTTTATCTTGCTGTGGATTTTTGCTGTGATTGTGTTGCTAATCAGGTATGTTTCCGAACCTTTCTAGTTATTTTCAAAATGATTGGTTTTAAATTGTTTTATATTTGTTTTGCTATAGTTGATGGTTTATTGTTTTTGAACTATTGAAATGGTTTCGTAAAATGGGTCAAGCATGAAAGGTAAAATGATTTGGAATTGTGGTATTGTGAAATTGATTTGAGATTGTGAAAATTGGTTTTGGGGACTTTGATGGCTGCATAGTGGACCCGTGCCTCAGGGGGTTAAACTGATGGTGGTTCCGGGAATCTATTACCGTACGGTTGAAATATTGTGTATCGTGATATCGTGCTCTTTAGCTCATTATGTGGTTTATATATTTCAGGTGATGACGATTGAGCATTGGGGTACATTTGGGAGAGTGCGCTAGGACGAAAAAAATTA